>JADBJO010028590.1:0-19954 GCA_016801955.1 Conus betulinus | reverse complement strand
CCAGGCTTCTATCATGAGACACTACAGCCATTGGAAATGTGTAAAATGTGTACAAGCATTAGTTATGATTAAAAAAACAATATATACATACACTTTCAAAATAAGAAAATAAAGCAAACTACCAAATTGTCACATCTGAAACCACAACTCTCATGCATTTTTAATTACAAGAAAATTATGCTGAAAATCAGCAGTAATGCCGTACTTTGGTTATTAAAAAAAATAAGAAATTTTTCTTTAATGAGCAAAAATATATTGATGAGCTACTTCCAGAGAGTAAACCAATTAACTGTAACGCATCTCACACCGATAGTAACCATTTAAGTGCAGTAAAAAAATATTTCAATTTTTTCTGCGACATGTACCTGTTTCCAACAGTCTGAGTTCCCTGAATGCAATAAAACATCTCAAAACTGAAAAGAGCAAAGAGGAACAACTATTCTGCGAAAAAAAATCGAAATTGTTCAAAATTAAGAAAAGATATTGATAAGCTACTTTCAGAAAGCAAACCACTAAACTGCTTTGCTTCTCATATAGGAACTAACCATCTTAACGTGGTAAAATACTGTTCAACAATACTTCTGTAACCTGCTTGTTTGAATGCCATGAACGCAATAAACCATCTCTCTGTTGAAAAGAGCAAAGGGGAACAACCAGTCTGACAGCACGCTTAAGATCTCATATGATAAATCGTCATTTTCTTTCATCATTCTTTATTAGCATCTCATTCAACGCATTCTAATCAGCTGATTCTTGCTTACCGCTAAAGTAGTTATTTTTCACTTCTTTTTTAAAAACTGAACTACCCATTTCCTTCAGTTCTTTTTAACTGTAGATTTTCATTCAGAACGCCATTGTTAAGGATCAACCATGGATCTAGGAGGAGCACAAAAACTTTAAATATCAAAGTAATTTCAGGATTGAAGAAAGTCAGGCAATTTTTAATTTGAGGTCACCAACGTTTCTCAATATGGGCTGCCCAGTCGCCCTGGCTGCTGTCCAACGTCCTCCTTCCCCTGGTCAAAAGCCCACCGACCACTCACCTGGAGGTCACCTATGTGCAGATTTATGACCAGAACTGCACAGTGATCATCTTCACCTGTCCCTCCAGTCACTTGCCCAACGTCACAGGACTGTAGTAGGATAAATGCTGTGCAGAGGAACCTGTGAGTGCATGTTTTTTATAGTGGCAAACCCATTGCACGGGGACAGTCCCTTCTCTCCCGGCCAAGAAGACTGTTTTGCAGTGATGTAATAAAACGTCACAACCGTCGGCCTCCATGGCTGCAGGTAAGAGGATGGAGTTCATCACCAGACTGACTTAGGGGCTCCGGCTTCTTCCTCTTGAAGCCTTTCCCACAAGAGGCAATAGCCACAAGGCAGCGGGGGTTTGGAGTCGATGTTTTCCTTCACCTGTATGAATTCTTATCCAAAACTGAAGAGCCCGATCTGCCCAAAGCAGCTGGTTTTAAGGCGCCAGTGATTCATCTTCGTCCCTTGTCTTGTCAGGAGGCCAGGGCTCGGCTGTTTGAGATCGTAGTAGACTCACGTCTTTGGCGCATTTCATGACCAGTGCAGTTTATTGCCCATTTCCCAGTCCTGGTATAACAGCCCTGGAACCAACTGCAAATGGCCAACATGAAGACGAGTATTGTTAGCCACATTTAAGCTTTTAATCTCCCCATTCATTCACTTTGATTCTGTTTGGTCACAGAACAGTCATTCAAATCTGACGTCTAGGAACGTCCGTATATTTTCCGAGCTAACACATGTATTTCATACAACCAAATATGTGGACACTCGAGGTAACAAGTTGCTTTCATCAACTTGTCAAGAGCACCCACAAAAGAAAGAGTTGAGCAGGTTGGTCTATTCCTTAAACCGGTCTGAAACCCAAAGGCCCCGGGCCTTAGTCAAAGACCTCTATGACAAGAGGAATGGTATTCGTAGACGGATAGCAAGCTCTTCCAGATCCGTCCAAACCTGAAAGAGGTTTAACCGTATTCCAAGGACAACCATAAAAAGGAACCAGTCTTGTGCACTGACCAGTCCTTTTACACCCATTGTTATCTTCTAACACCGTGAAGAAGATCCGTGATGCGTTCCACGTTATGTACCGCTGTCAGTGTACATGATGTTATACAGTGACGGGATTTGCACAATGTGAGACATAAGCACCTTCTAACATATTCCTAGAAAACCTTGTTAAGAAGTGACCCATCTGATGCGAATTTTGAACTATTGACACGGATGACTTTAGAATATACACATTATGGGAGAAAGATTAGTAATGAAATTTATGATGTGTTCGTTAATTTTGTTTTAAAAGCGATGTGTTAATGTTTGTTTATACGTTGACTCCAATACGTAGCTAGCCTTGATATGATCCTTACCAGTCGACTTCAATACAATCAATAATCTCTCTCACGCAAACAAAACGTTACAACATCTCATTCTATGAAACATATATTAAGAACATTGGTATAAGAATACGTAGACTTCTACATATAACATAATAATCATTCTATTGACAGATTCTCAATTTCTTTTCTTTACATATTGGAGCTGATTAGCTCCGCTGAATAAATTGCGATACGAAATGATCGGCGATGTGAATAATCAGTGCTCGTTTATCCAAACGTGAAAATAATATAGAGATAGAAATATACTTGGCCGAGAAAAGGATCGAAGGAATATATGATACAACTAAAATAAAATGCACTGAAGATAAATTATTGCATTCTAGACCAATAGACACCTGAGACATTATTCTAAACAACATTCTCTGGAAGGAAAAAAACTTTCCAAGAGAGGCAGAAAGGGGAAGGATGGAAATCTAAGAAACAACTGCAAAATTAATCATGTCCAGTAACTCATTTCTCTTAAAGGTTATTTCTACGTGCGTGCCACGACAACGAAAACACGTTATACATTTTTTCCCCATCCATGTTACAGATATGTTAGCGGGAATTCGAGAAGCATAACAGGCAATCTCGATCGACTGAGCGCTTGCAAGCTCTGACTCACAAGCACAGTAACAGAATGTTAGAACAGAAGGTTAACAATGCGATCCAGCTGTTACTGACTGGCAAGTTACGCTCCTCCATTCTTAATAACCACATCAGCGTCTTTGTTGATGGGTCTGTCTAAAGGCCTCTCATACAGACCCGCATGGTGCGTGAGAGATAAAGGGAAGGAAAAAAAAAAAAAAAAAAAAAGGACCGCCTTAAAAAAAATACCAAAAATAAAGGAAGAAAAGTGAAAAAGAAAAAGGAAAAACAAAAAAGAAACATAGTAGGGAAAAAAAAAATAAAAGACAAAAAAAAAATAGTAAAGGCGGGGGTGGCGGAGGGGAAAAAAAAAGAACTCTCTGACCTGTTATTCCTTGATTTCTTTGTCTGTCAATGTATGTCTCTATCAATCTTTTTTTCATTCAAATTTTGTGTTTGTGGTGTTCATACATACACTGTGCATATAGATGTTAATTAAACCACTCAAAATTGTTTTTCGTTTGTTTAGATAAACAGAGTTCACACACACACACACACACACACACACACACACACACACACACACACACACACACACGTACAGACACTCACGCGTGCACGCACACACGCACGCACTCACGCACGCACACAATCACACACACACACACACACACACACACACCACACACACACACACACAAACACAACACACACACACACACACACACACACACACACACACACACGCACACACACACACACACACACACGAACGCGCGCGTCATCGGCAGACGGGTAGAGTATCGAGCTAGGAGTCATGTACAAGGTAGATATGGAGCAGGGGGAGTACTGAGATGGGGATCTCTCAATACGGGGAGTATTGGGCTGACTCCGAACCCACGTGCCACCATGAAGGACAGTTGTCAGTTTCTCTGACGCCCAGCCAACCACACAGAGCTAACTGAAAGCCGCACATAGATTTAGATTGAACCCACGGAATTAGAACATATTAACTCCTTTCGTAGGCATTCAAACACTGTGGATAGTTTAAACGGCTACAAACACAGTGTATCTCTCGACACCCCAGGCCAATACATTACAACACACACACACACACACACACACACACACACACACACGCACGCACACACACATACACATGTATATTCTGACAGAGAGAAAAAGAGATGGACAAACGGACTGAAGGGTTGATTTGAACAGACTGTTCGCTTACCAGATGAAAAAGGTTTGACCGATATTTTGCTCCCATTACAATTAGATTAGAATGAATACTTATATAGCGCCTATTGTTGGCGAGAGGCCAAACTCTAAGTGCTTTACAGTCCACACTCGTTTGCACAACGGACTGTCTACCTGGGTAGCGCCGACTGTTGAGCTGCCAGCTGGCGCTTGATTCAGTCGTTTCTCGAATCATCCGTTTTTTCGTGTCATCCAGTCCATGTCATTCAATATTGTTCGCTCAATTTCCTTACTTCCTTCATTCTGTCCATTTGATCTCGTCTGATGAGATGAGGATGGGAATGATCATGGTGAAAATGATGATGATAATGAAGATGACACCATCAGCATAATAAATGATTATCATAAACTCTGATCGCTGTGGTCCAGTTGACCTCAGAACCACATCAAAGCTTAAAAAAACACCATAAATTACAGGTAATTTCAAACCAAAGCCCATCTTAAAAACACAAAACTCATAATGCGCGACAAAACTTCCTAGATAAGAAATATGGAAAAATTACGATATCGTTTCACCCACTCTCCGTACCCTCTTTCTTCCATTCTTCTTCACCCCTCGCAACTTACCCATATAGGAAAATTGAAGAGCGCCATTTGTCTGAGAAATGAAATAACATAGCAGGAAAAAGAATGGACAAGGATTAACGAAAGCAGCGCAAAGTGTGAGAGGAAACGAATAAATCAGAAAAGAATTGGTAGAGTGGTGAAGAACACAGGCGACAGAGAAATAGATAGAAAGAGAACAGGTGAATGACAGGTTAGAGAACAGGTAGAAGAAAGAAAGTTAAATCAAAATGCAAGATATCTATAAATACTTTTTTTATAGTATATTAAATCATTCTATTTACACATTTTTATTCTATTTATTCATTGGAGCTGATTAGCTCCACTCGAGAAATTGTGATAAGAAATGATTTGTGATATGAATGATCGATACTCTTTTTTCAAAACACAAAAAATATAGAGATAGAAATAAAAATGCCCGAGAAAGGGATCGAAGGATACTTGATATAATTAAAAGAAAATACACCGACAGATAAATTATTGCATTCTAAACAAATAGGCACCTAAGGCATTATTCTGACAACATTCTCTGGAAGAAAATACCTGTCCAGGAGAGGCAGAAAGGGGGAAGGATGGAAATCTAAGAAAACAACTGCAAAATTAATCATGTCCAGTAACTCATTTCTCTTAAGGTTATTTCTACGTGCGTGCCACGACAACTAAAAACACGTTATACGTTTTTTCCCATCAATGTTACAGATATGTTAGCGGGAATTCGAGAAGCATAACAGGCAATCTCGATCGACTGAGCGCTTGCAAGCTCTGACTCACAAGCACAGTAACAGAATGTTAGAATAGAAGGTTAACAATGCGATCCAGCTGTTACTGACTGGCAAGTTACGCTCCTCCATTCTTAATAACATCAGCGTCTTTGTTGATGGGTCTATCTAAACACCTTCTGTCCTGTTATTCCTTGATTTCTTCATCTGTCAATGTGTGTCTCTATCAACCTTTTTTCATTCAAATTTTTGTTTGTGGGGTGTTCCTACATACACTGTGCATATAGACGTTTAAACCACTCAAAATTGTTTTTCGTTTGTTAAGATAAACAGAGTTCACACACACACACACACACACACACACACACACACACAACACACACACACACACACACACACACACGTACAGACACTCACGCGTGCACGCACACACGCACGCACTAACGCACGCACACAATCACACACACACACACACACACACACACACACACACACGCACGCACACACACACACACACACACACACACACACACACACACACACACACACACGAACGCGCGCGCGTCATCGGCAGACGGGTAGAGTATCGAGCTACAGGAGTCATGTACAAGGTAGATATGGAGCAGGGGGAGTACTGAGATGGGGATCTCTCAATACGGGGAGTATTGGGCCGACTCCGAACCCACGTGCCACCATGAAAGACAGTTGTCAGTTTCTCTGACGCCCAGCCGACAACACAGAGCTAACTGAAAGCCGCACATTGATTTAGATTGAACCCACGGAATTAGAACATATTAACTCCTTTCGTAGGCATTCAAACACTGTGGATAGTTTAAACGGCTACAAACACAGTGTATCTCTGGACACACCCCAGGCCAGTACATTACAGCACACACACACACACACACACACACACACACACATACACATGTATATTCTGACAGACAGAAAAGAGAGAGACAAACGGACTGAAGGGTTGATTTGGACAGACTGTTCGCTTACCAGATGAAAAAAGGTTTGACCGATATTTTGCTCCCATTACAATTAGATTAGAATGAATACTTAAACAGCGCCTATTGTTGGCGAGAGGCCAAACTCTAAGTGCTTTACAGTCCACACTCGTTTGCACAACGGACTGTCTACCTGGGTAGCGCCGACTGTAGAGCTGCCAGCTGGCGCTTCATTCAGTCGTTTCTCGAGTCATCCGTTTTTCGTGTCATCCAGTCCATGTCATTCAATATTGTTTCACTCAATTTCCTTACTTCCTTCTTTCTGTCCATTTGATCTCGTCTGATTAGATGCGAATGATCATGGTGAAAATGATGATGATAATGAAGATGACGCCAACAGCACAATAAATGATTATCATAAACTCTGATCGCTGTGGTCCAGTTGACCTCAGAACCACATCAAAGCTTAAAAAACACCATAAATTACAGGTAATTTCAAACCAAAGCCCATCTTAAAAACACAAAACTCGTAATGCGCGACAAAACTTCCTAGGTAAGGAATATGGAAAAATTACGATATCGTTTCACCCACTCTCTGTACCCTCTTCCCTCCATTCTTCACCCCTCGCAACTTGCCCATATAGGAAAATTGAAGAGCGCCATTTGTCTGAGAAATGAAATAACATAGCAGGAAAAAGAAGTGGACAAGGATTAACGAAAGCAGCGCAAAGTGTGAGAGGAAACGAATAAATCAGAAAAGAATTGGTAGAGTGGTGAAGAACACAGGCGACAGAGAAATAGAAAAGGTGAATGACAGGTTAGAGAACAGGTAGGAGAAAGAAAGTTAAATCAAAATGCAAGATATCTATAAATACTTTTTTTTATAGTATATTAAATCATTCTATTTACCACATTTTTATTCTATTTATTCATTGGAGCTGATTAGCTCCACTCGAGAAATTGTGATAAAAAGTGATTTGTGATATGAATGATCAATAATCTATTTTCAAAACACAAAAAAATATAGAGATAGAAATAAAAAATGCCTGAGAAAGGGATCGAAGGAATACTTGATATAATTCAAAGAAAATACACCGACAGATAGATTATCGCATTCTAAACCAATAGACACCTAAGACATTATTCTGACAACATTCTCTGGAAGCAAATAACTGTCCAGGAGAGACAGGGAGGGCAAGAAGGGAAATCTAAGAAACAAATGCAAAATTAACCATGTCCAATAACTCATTTCTCTGAAAAAGGTATTTTTATTGTGCGTGCCACGACAACCAAAACATGTTATACATTTTTTTCCCATCCATGTTACAGATATGTCACCGGGATTCGAGAAGCATAACAAGCAATCTCAATCGATAGAGCGCTTGCAAGCTGAGATTCGCAAGCACAGTAACAGAATGATAGAACAGAAGGTTAACAATGCTATCCAGCTGTTACTGACTGGCAGGTTATGCTCCTCCATTCTTAATAACCACAACAGCGTCTTTGTTGATGGGTCTGTCTAAGCACCTCTCTGTCCTGTTATTCCTTGATTTCTTCATCTGTCAATGTGTGTCTCTATCAATCTTTTTCTTCATTCAAATTTTTGTTTGTAGTGTTCATACATACACTGTGCATACAGACGTTTTAAACCACTCAAAATGTTTTTTTCGTTTGTTTAGATAAACAGAGTTCATATGTCTTAACTCTGCATAAAAAATAATTGTAGCTAATTCATAGCTTTCAGTCAGCCCTGAAAAGGCTGCTCACGATCATCATCTTACAGTGCTGAAGGTCTTGGTGTAGAAACGAAGGATTTGGAGGAGATGAATACTCAATCACCTGCATGAGGAAAACCCAAAGGCTGTGAATGGCAAAGTGAGGCTAGATGTCACCCTGTCAGAAAGATAAAATAGATCATTTAATGTTGGTCTGGGACATTGGATGATAAGAAGTCAAATTGCTGGACAATACCGCTCCCCCCTGCCCCCCCCCCCCCCCCCAATCCTGCTTGACCTTCCCTCTGCTCTGCCTTACCCCTGCAACATACTCCCCATGCTGTCTATTGCCCCTGTGTCCATGACGGAAAGACGCTGTTGTTCCGGGGCGTGTGGGTAACCAAAGGAAATCTTAGCATATCACAGTTAACAGACACGCGCGAGTTCACCCTCGCGCGCGCTCTCACACACACACACACACACACACACACACACACACACACACACACACGCGCGCGCGCGCGCGCGCGCGCGCGCGCGTGCACGCGTGCACGCACACACGCACGCACAGACACGCACACACACACACACACACACACACACACACACACACACACACACACGAACGCGCGCGTCATCGGCAGACGGGTAGAGTCTCAAGCTACAGGAGTCATGTACAAGGTAGATATGGAGCAGGGGGAGTACTGAGATGGGGATCTCTCAATACGGGGAGTATTGGGCTGACTCCGAACCCACGTGCCACCATGAAGAAGGACACTTGTCAGTTTCTCTGACGCCCAGCCGACCACACAGAGCTAACTGAAAGCCCCACACATTGATTTAGATTGAACCCACGGAATTAGAACATATTAACTCCTTTCGTAGGCATTCAAACACTGTGGATAGTTTAAACGGCTACAAACACAGTGTATCTCTCGACACCCCAGGCCAATACATTACAACACACACACACACACACACACACACACACACACACACACACACACACACAACACACACACACACACACACACACACACACACACACACACACACACCACACACACACACACACACACACACACACACACGCACACACATAACACATGTATATTCTGACAGAGAGAAAAAGAGATAGAAACGGACTGAAGGGTTGATTGGGACAGACTGTTCGCTTACCAGATGAAGAAAGGTTTTGACCGATATTTTGCCCATTACAATTAGATTAGAATGAATACTTAAACAGCGCCTATTGTTGGCGAGAGGCCAAACTCTAAGTGCTTTACAGTCCGCACTCGTTTGCACAACGGGCTGTCTACCTGGGTAGCGCCGACTGTAGAGCTGCCAGCTGGCGCTTTGTGTTCAGTCGTTTCTCGAATCATCCGTTTTCGTGTCATCCAGTCCATATCATTCAATATTGTTCACTCAATTTCCTTACTTCCTTCTTTCTGTCCATTTGATCTCATCTGATGAGATGAGGGTGGAAATGATCATGGTTATGATTATGATCATGGTGAAAATGATGATTATGATGATGATGATAATGATGATGATGAAGATGATGATGACGCCAACAGCACAATAAATGATTATCATAAACTATGACCTCAGAACCACATCAAAGCTGAAAGCACCCATAAATTACAGCTAACTTCAAACCAAAGTCCATGTTAAAAACACAAAACTCCCAATGCGACAAAACTTCCTCGATAAAGAATATGGAAACTGACGATATTGTTGTAACCCTCTCTCTCTATACCCCCTTCCCTCTATTCTTCGTCCCTCTCCTCCACCCTCACCACCTCCCAACTTGCCCCATATAGGAGAATTGAAGAGCGACATATGCCTAATCAATTACATGACATAGCAGGAAGAGAAGTGAACGTGGAATAGCTACGCAGCGCAGGACGTGGGAGGAGGAAACGAATCAAACCAGGAGAGAGGCGATAGAGCAATGTAGAACACAAGTGACAGAGGAATAGACAGGAAGAGAGTACGGGAGTGAGGGAATAGGTAGGAGGGAAGAGTTAGATCGAAACGCAGTGACCTTTCTCTCAGACTTGTAGTGTCCTACAGCTAACGACTAGGCAGGTGCGGGCGACGTTGTTTGTGATTAAGTGACCTGAGAAAAGTCCACACGTGGTCGAAACATTGGAGAAAAATCTCTCTCTCACTCACTCACTCAATTATGAGTCGATTTTCGTATTATGATTTAGAGCTATAATGTCAGCTCCACACAAATAATGCTCACTCTCATCCGTTTGGAAATAACTCCTACCCTCGGTCGAAATGTGTGTAATATACAGGAATATTTAACCATTTGTGGTGATAATATAGTAAATACAGTTTCGAAAATAAATAGAAAAACAGAAGTCCCAAAATTATCATTCTTCAGACTACACATTCTTATATATTTTGTTTAAAAAACATTTTGCTGAAATCTAGCAAAAATATTTTACTATGGCTGTTAAAAAATCGAAAATCGTTCAATAATTAAGAAAGATATTGATAAGCTACTACTAGAAAACAAACCACTAATCTGCTTTGCATCTCCATATAGGAATAAACCATCTTAACGTGATAAAATACTGTTCACACAATGCTTCTGTAACCCGATACCTGTTTGGTTCAATTTGAATGCCTTGAATGCAATAAAGCATCTCTAAGTTGAAAAGAGCAAAGGGGAATAACCAGTCTGACAGTACGCTTAAGAACTGATGAGAAATACTGCAATAACTAGACATATTCATTTGTATGTTAATTGTCATTTCTTTCATCATTGTTTATAGCATCTAACGCATTCTAATCAGCTGAATCTTGTTCACTGCTGACGTAGTAATTTTTCACTTTTATGAAAAAAAATGATCTATCCATTTGCTTCAATTTTTTTTAACTGTAATATAGATACCCCATGCTCTCTTTATCCCTTGTCTAACATTTATGTGTGTATCTTACTATCGTTTATGACCGTATTATTTCATCACCATCACTCTTACAAACTACGTTTTACTGATGAGATATAGATGTTGCCCTCCCTAATGTTCGACCGTTTTATCACCATCACTCTTACAAACTACGTTTCACTGATCTTTACACCCCTCTCTCCATACGTCATCCCTCTCTACCTCCCCTGCATCCCAACTTGCCCATTTATATGCCACCTAAATAGCGTCATGTGTCTGATAACCTTCCTCACACAGCAGGAAAAGAAGAGGAAATGAAACACGTAAAGGAACGTATGGAGAACCATAAAGGCCGGAGAAATAGGGAGGGAGATGGTAGAAAAGGCAGGGGGAGGGGAGGGGAGGGGTGGGAGATAGGAGGGAAGAGCTGGGCAGAAATGTTGTGAACTTTGTCCCTGACTAGTCATGTCCGAGAGCTAACGTGGCTGAAACTTGTTTTTAATTAGTCACCTGAGGAAGACCAGACCTGGTGGAAATGTTGAAGGAGGATGAAACAACGCTTTATTTTTTGTTTCCCTTCCTCTTCTTCTTCTTCTTCTCTTTCTCTCTCTCTCTCTTTCTCTCTCTCTGTTTATACACACACACACACATACACACACACACACGCAAAAAAAATGTGGGAGCGTGTGCGTATGTGCGCGCATGCATGTGTGTGTATATACAGATGTGTGTGTGGTGTGTGTGTGTGTGTGTGTGTGTGTGTGTGTGTGTGTGTGTGTGTGTGTGTGCGCGCGCGCGCGCACGGTACTTTGTGGAGGGTGATAAACAGGAGGCAAGCTCATTTTGACAGCAATTTCAGATTTTCAGTCAGAACGCCATTGTTTAAGGATCAACCATGGATCTTAGGAGGAGCACAAAAACTTTAAATATCAAAGTAATTTCAGGATTGAAGAAAGTCAGGCAATTTTTAGTTTGAGGTCACCAACGTTTCTCAATATGGGCTGCCCAGTCGCCCTGGCTGCTGTCCAAACGTCTTCCTTCCCCTGGTCAAAGCCCACCGACCACTCGCCTGGAGGTCACCTATGCGCAGATTTTATGACCAGAACTGCACAGTGATCATCTTCACCTGTCCCTCCAGTCACTTGCCCAACGTCACAGGACTGTAGTAGGATAAATGCTGTGCAGAAGAACCTGTGAGTGCATGTTTTTATTGTTGCAAACATATTGCACGGGACAGTCCCTACTCTCTCGGCCAAGAAGATTGCTTGGCAGTGCTGTAATAAAACGTCACAACTGTCGGCCTCCATGGCTGCAGGTAAGACGACGGAGTTTCATCACCAGACTGCCTTAAGGGCTCCGGCTTCTTCCTCCTGAAACCTTTCCCACAAGAGGTAATAGCCACAAGGCAGCGGAGGTTTGGATTCGGTGTTTTCCTTCACCTGTATGAATTCTTATCCAAAACCTGAAGAGCCCAGTCTGCCCAACGCAGCTGGTTTTAAGGCGTCAGTGATTCATCTTCGTCCCTTCTCTTGTCAGGAGTCCCAGGACTTGGCTGTTTTGAGATCGTAGTAGACTCACGTCTTTGGCGCATTTCATGACCAGTGGCCAGTTTATTGCCCACTGCCCAGTCCTGGTATAACAGCCTTGGAACCAATTGCAAATGACCAACATGAAGGTGAGTATTTTTAGCCACATTTAAGCTTTTGCTCTCCCCATTCAATCACTTTGATTCTGTTTGGTCACAGAACGGAGTCATTAAAAAAATCTGACGTCCCTATTTTTTTCCTAGGAACTTGCCCTATTTTTTCCCTTCGGAGCTAACACATTAATTTCACACAACCAAATATGTGGACATTCGAGGCAACAACTTGATTTGATCAAATTGCCCAAGTTCCTCAAAGAAAGAAGTTGAACAGGTTTCTCTGTCCCCCTCGCACAGATCCCAAGCCAAAGCTCAGGCTTGTGTAAAAGACCTCTGGCTAGAGAAATGTAACTCGCAGATGTTGTTTAACAAACAAGCTCTTCCAGATCCGTCAAAATCTGAAAAGAGGTTTTACTATTATATACTGCTCAAAACAATTGAAAGGCACTACCACTTTTTAGGGTACCTTGTTTGACTATTTTTTTCCAATAACAGGGCACTGCACCCACCCCACACTTACTGACCTTTGGTTGCATGCCTGATCAGTCAACTTGAATTTGATCAGAAATCAACTCAGTCTGTGTCATGCACATCACAGCGGTGAACTGAAATGTGCACATACTGCACAAAAAAAGGGTGTGCAAATCAACATGCCTGTGCAACAGAGCACATCTGAACTGCAGGAATACTGCAATGCACGTGCAAACCCATGGTCTTATCTGCAACCCAGGTCAGCCATTTTTTGCTGGACATATGACTGGTGGGCATTTATGCCTGTGTTCACGCACTTTTGCAACCATGCCCCAGAGACAACGACTGAGTCCAAGATGGGACCAAGGGCGGGCAATTGCGTGGGTTCAGGAGGGCGTTGGGTGTGCGAGAGGTTGGTCCGTCGACTGTCAGTCGCCCATTCAGACTTTGATAGAGATGCTTCAACCCAGATAGGAAGTGTTGCTGAGCGAAGACGTCCAAGAAGCTCAAGGTGTCCCACCTCCAGGCAGCAGGACAGGTTTGTTGTCCTGTCGGCTCTGAGGCAGAGAACGGCCACTTCCGACACACTCAGGGGACAGCTGCAAGCAGCCTGCATGTCACCGTCAGTGACCAGACCATTCGGAACCGGTTGAGAGAGGCACACCTGCGCTCAAGACGACCACCCGTCCGTCCTGTCCTGACACCAGCTCATCGTGCTGCTCGTTTGGCTTGGGCGCAGCGTCACTTAGCATGGACCAGAGATCAGTGGGCAAGAAGTATCGTTTACTGACGAGTCCCCTGCTTTGCCCTTATCATTTCATGACGGCAGGAACCGTGCCTGGCGGCGGCAAGGAGAACGCTATCACGATGGTCTCGTGAGCGAGCGTGATCGCTATGTTGTGGATCCATAATGGTGTGGGGAGGGATTGGCACGGAACTACAGAACCCCCCTGCACACGGTGCAAGGCAACCTCAACGGTGTGGGCTACAGGGATGGCATCCTGCAGCCCCTTGTGCTGCCAGCGCTGCCAGCTATTGGACCAGGCGCGGTAACTTCAAGGACGACAACGCCAGACCTCGACAGGGCTCGAGGCCGTCGACAACTTTCTTCAGCAGCAACTCGTGATCTACACGACTGGCCACTGCCTCACCGGACCTTAAACCCACTCGAGCACCTATGGGACGTGCTGGCCCATGCGACTTCGAAGCACTCATCCCCCACCAGCCCTGACCTCAGCCAGCTGTTCCTGTGAGCACGTGAAGTGGCAGGCAAATACCCCAGATGACTCCGACTCATTCCATGAGACAAAGGGTGCATCGCGTGCACTCCACCGCAAATGGCCAGCGGGGGGGTGGCACACACGGTTGTTTTCTTGACTGTGTTTTTAGTGTATCTCTGGCGTTTCTGACTTTTGAAAGAGATGGGTGGTAGACTTCAAAGTGACAAAACATGCTGTTTCAAATCGATTTTTGTCATTAGGGTGTGTCATTGAGGTTTTTTGATTAATGGCTGAAGTGAAGTTCGAAAACATTGCTTTTGGGTTGTTTCCGTTCTGTTGCGAAATAGCGGGAGAATTTCAAGTGGCCTTTCAATTTGTTTTGTGCAGTTATATTCTAGGAACGGCCGTATAGAAGAACCAGTTTTATTTATGCGTTTGAAAAGTCGTTAATCTTTTCAATTTTTGATACGGATCACGGTCTTTCCTCAACAATAAAATAAAAAAAAACCGGACACGCATGGTGTATTTGTTAACAGAAGCATTTTTAAGAATCGCGCGATTACTGTGTATGTATGTTGATTACAATGCATTGAAAGCCTTGATACAGCCCCTTTGGTGCTAAGTTGGGAGTATATAAAATCTTTATCTTACATCCAAAGTACTATTACGTCGATCATGAAAGGTAAGTAACCACATTTTCATACCATTTTTTTTTGTTCAAACATAATTCTGTTCAAATAGTTTTTTTTTATTAGTTTGTGTTTACATAAAATTTTCACGTTTTTCTATTCATTGGAGCCCTAAACAACTCCACCAAAAATTGGATAATGGTAAGTCAGAGGTTTTGTTGAGACTTGCTAATACTTCGAAACGTTACAATATGTAGAGATATAAAAATAAAAACCGCGCACTGAGAAAGTGATCGCAGGGAATATGTGAAATAATGGAAAGAAAATTACACCGACAGATAAAATTATCGTCATTCCTAAACCAATAGACACCAAAGACATTATTCCTGACAAACATCTCTGGAAGCAAATAAACTGTCCCAGGAACGGCAGGAAGGGCCAAAGAAAGAAAATCCTAGAGACAAAAAAACAGCAATGGCAAAAATTAAACCATGTCCCCCAGTAACTCATTGCTCCCTAAAAAGTTTTTATTTTCTACGACGTGCGGTGCCAATGAACAACCAACACTTTATATACATATTTTCACCTCCATGTTCCAGATATGTCAGCAGGAAGTACACGAGCAGCATATCGACCCATCTCCGCTCGATTGAGCGCTATTGCAATCTTACTGATTTCCGCAAGCACAGTTAAGAGAATGTTTAAGAATAGAAAGTATTAACAATGGCGATCCAACTTTACTACCTGACTGGCAAGTTATTGCTCCTCCATGCTTTTGATAACACACCCCACGGGTCCCCCACCCCCTTGTGTGATGGGTTCCCCCCCTGGTCTAAAGTACCTCTCTGGTCCTTTATTTTCCTTGATTCTTTGTCTCTGAAAATGTGTGTCCTCCTAATCACCCTTTTGTTCCATTCCAATTTTTGTTTGTGGTGTTCATACATACACCGTGCTTAATAGACTTTTTTGTTTGTAACCACTCAAAAAACGCTTTTTTCGTTATGTTTAGATAAACAGAGTTCCATATGTCCTTTAACTCTTACATAAAAAATATAATAATTGTAGCTAATTCACAGCTTTCAGTAGCCCAGAAACCACGGCATTCTTACCACGTGCTGAAGGTTCTTGGTGTAGAAACGAGTGATTTGGGGGGGGGGGGGGGGGAATGAATTACTCCCTCACTTGCGTGAGGAAAACACTAAGGGTTGGTGAATGTCAAAGCGAGGAAGAGGATGTCCTCCTGTCAGAAGACAAGATAGAATCATTCAATGTTGATCCTGGGATATCGGATAATAAGTTCAAATTGGTCTGTAGCAATACCCCCTAACCCCTCACCTCCCAACCCCCCAACCCCCCACCCCTCCCCCTTCTGATCCTGCTTTGAAATCTTCCCTCTGCTCTGCCCCTTACCCCTGCTTATAGTCCCCATGCTGTCTACTGCCCTGTGTCCCCCATGACGGAACGAGCTGTCGTTCTTGGTGCTGTGGGTAACCAAAGGAAATCTTTGCATACCACAGTTAATGGAAACGCGCGTGCGGACTCTCGCGCGCCACACACACACCACACACACACACACACACACACACACACACCACACTACATACATACGCGTACGCGCGTCCTCGGCAGACGGGTATAGTATCGAGCTACAGGAGTCATGTACAAGGTAGATATGGAGCAGGAGAGCACTGAGATGGGATTCTCTAATACGGGGAGTATTGGGCCCCTGACTCCGCAGCCACGTGCTTTAAGGAAGGTTATCTCCCCTGTGTCTGAGCCACCATGAAGGACATTTGTCGTTTCCTTCTCTGACGCCCAGCCCGACCACACAGAGCTAACTGAAAGCCCACACATTGATTTAAACTGAACCCACGCAATTTAGAACATATTAACTCCCTTGTAGGCATTCAAACAATCGTGGGATAGTTTAAAACGGCCACAAACCAGTGTAATCTCTCGACACTGTCGACACCCTAGGCCAATACATTACAACACACACACCCACACACCACCCACACACACACACACACGTGTATTCTGACCAGAGAGACAGACTGCTATCTTCTCTCAGATATGAAAAGAGGTTTAGACCGATATTTTTTGCTCCCCATTACAATTAGATTAGAATGAATACTTATATCGCGCCTATTGTTGGCGATGTCCTGACCAAGCCCAAGTCTAAGCGCTTTTACAATCCACAGTCGTTTACACAACGGGCTTGCCTACCTGGGTATTGCTGACTGTAGAGTTGCCAGCTGGCGCTTCCATTCAGTCGTTTCTTCGTATTCCATCTAGTCCATATCATTCACTATTGTTCACCTCGATTTTTCTTACTTCCTTCATTCTGTCCATTTGATCTCATCTGATGAGTATGAGGATGGGGAATGATCGTGGTGATTATCCTGATTTTGGTGAAAATGATGATGATGAGATGACGCCAACAGCACAATAGATAATTAAGAAAAGATACTGATAAGCTCACTTTCAGAAAGCAAACCACTAAACTGCTTTGCATCTCATATATAGGAAATTAACCATCTTAACGTGGTAAAATACTGTTTTCAACAATACTCTCTGTAGGCCCGTTACCTGTTTCGTTTTCAGTTTCAATGCTTTGAATGCAATAAACCCATCTCTATGTTGAAAGAGCAAAGGGAATAACCAGTCTGACAGTACGATTAAAATCTGATAAGAAATACTTTCAATAACAAGACATTAATTTGTATGTGGTATGTTAAAATTGTCATTTTCTCTTTCATCATTGTTTCTTAGCATCTAAGGCATTTCGGCAAAGGGTGTATCGCGTGCATCCACGCAAATGGCGGGACACACGCGTTACTGACTGTGTTTTAGTGTATCTCTGGCGTTCCGACTTTTGAAAAGATTGGTAGTGGACTATAAAGTGACAAAACATATGCTGTTCAAATCAATTTTGTGTCATTAATCTGTGTCATTGATATTTTTGATTAATGGCTTAAGTTAAGTTTGAAAGCATTGTTTTGGGTTTGTTTTTCCATTCTGCTGTGAAATAGCGAGAGACATTTGCAATTGGCCCCCTTCAATTTGTTTTGAGCAGTATATTCTAGGAAGGGCCGTAAAGAAGAACCAGTTTTTATGCCATTTGAATAGTCGTTAAGGGATGACCCCTTTGGAGTAATTTTTTCAATTTTTTGTGATACGGATCAACGACTTTCCTCAGACAATAAAATAAAAAAAACAACCACACGCATGGACGTTTTTATAACAGAATGCATTTAAAGAATTGTGCGCGATTGCTGTGTATGTATGTTGATTATTATGCCATTGACAGTCTTGATACAGCCCCTTTGGTGGTCAGTTGGAGTATACAAAAACCTTTATTTTACATCCAAAGCACTATTATATTGAAAGTCATGAATTTACATAACATTTTTTTTGTTCATACATAACTCCCTTGGTAGTTTATTACTTTTGTGTTTTATAAGATTTTCACGTTTTAATATTCATTGGAGCATGAAACAGCTCCACCCCCAAAATTATGGAATTCAAGAGACCTTGTCAAGACGTGCTAATATTCGAAACGTTACAATATGTAAGAGATATATAAAAAACTAAAAACCGCCTGAGAAAAGTGATCGAAGGAATATGTGAAATAATTAAAAGAAAATACACCGACAGATAAATTATTGCATTTCTAAACCAATAGACACCTAAGACATTACTCTGACAACATTCTCTGGAAGCAAATAACTGTCCAGGAGAGCAGGAAGGGCAAGAAAGAAAATCTAAGAAACAATGGCAAAATTTTAACCATGTCCAGTAACTCATTTCTCTCTTAAAAGTTATTTCTACGTGCGGTGGCCACGACAACCAAACAACGTTATACATTTTTTCCCTCCATGTTACAGATTATGCCAGCAGGAATTCGAGAAGCATAATAGACCATCTCGATCGATTGAGCGCTTGCAAGCTCTGATTCGCAAGCACAGTAAAGAGAATGTTAGAATAGAAGGTTACAATGCGATCCAGCTGTTACTGACTGGCAAGTTATACTCCTCCATTCTTGATAACCCACCACAGCGTCTTTTGTTGATGGGTCCTGTCTAAAAGACCTCTCTGTCCTGTTATTCCTTGATTTCTTTGTCTCTGAATGTGTGTCTCTATCAACCTTTTTTTTCCATTCCAATTTTTGTTTGGGTTGTTCATACATACACTGTGCTTATAGATGTTTAAACCACTCAAAAAAACGTTTTTTTCGTTTTGTTTAGATAAACAGAGTTCATATTCGTCTTAACTCTTAATAAAAAAATAATAATATTGTAGCTAATGCACAGATTTCAGTCAGCCCTGAAAAAGGCATCTTAGAGTGCTGAAGGTCTTGGTGTAGAAACGCAGGGGATTTGGGGGGTGGGGGGGGGATGAATACTCATCACTTGCATGAGGAAAACACTAGGGTGTGAATGGGGCAAGCGAGGAGGGATAGTCAACCTGTCCGCAGACAAGATAGATCCATTCAGTGGTTTATCTGGATATCGGATAATACGTCAAATTTGCGTACAATAAACCCCTACCCCCCACCCCCAACCCCCACCCCTCTCCCTTTTCTGATCCCCTGCCTTGATCTTCCCTCTGGCTCTGCCTTACCCCTGCTTAATAGTCCCCTATGGGGGGCATGCTGTCTACTGCCCCTGGTTGTCCATGACGCGAAAGAAGCTGTCCTTCTTCTGGGCTGTGGTAACCACAGGAAAATCTATGGCATACCACAGTTTAACGGAGAACGCGCGCGTGCTGACGCTTGCGCTCTCTCTCACACACACACCACAGCACACACCCTACACACACCCAACAAACCACCCCACAACCCATACACACGCCGTATCGCGCGGTCCATCGGCAGAAGACGTAGAGTATC
>JADBJO010028589.1:12500-19954 GCA_016801955.1 Conus betulinus | reverse complement strand
ACACAGCACACAAAACTAACAAAACAATAACAGCATGGTAACGTTTTTTTCCTCATACTCATGAAGTGCTGTACAGATGTGCCATGTTTTTTTTTCGATTCCATCGCAATTCGCGTGCCTTTGACCACGCTTTATACCACAGGTTCTTCAAATGTGTTTCGTCATTACTAGACATGGGCAGAGATTCACGGATAGTCCTGGGTGTGGCATAAAGGTAGGATTCCGCAGAAATGATAATACATTCGTCTTCCTTTTGCACTTTTACACACAGGACAGTGTGAAGTAGTTGTCCCCTGAATGTTTTTTGTATCGATCGCGATGTGTTGTCAGTCATTGACCCCCTGGTCTTAACATCGTCAGATGCCGCTTGATGCTGTTTGTCTATATCTAGCAGAAGATATCTTTCCCAGTTTCAAGAGGATTTAAAAGTACTGTACCGGGCTCCTTCACTTTGCTGCATGTGATATTCCCAGTATTGTCACATGCAACCAATCAACCTTTTGACGAATTGATTAAAGATTTCCTTACATCTTGCACTCCCTGATTTACCCATACCAACCCAAACCCGTTTTGATACAACACCCCACGAACATTCATAACTCATGCTTACTTGTCGTTGGAATCTAGAGTTCATAACATCCTATAAGCTTTTAGCGACAATACTACTTCGTCCATACGTATCATTTTTAGCCTGTAGCTTTCTATACATCGAATATTTGATTCAATATAAATTGGGGTGACCGTCCCGTCTCTCCATAATAACTAATTCATTCTGGCTTTTGGAATTTTGTGACTGCATACAAGAGAACCTCTTCGGTGTGTTACTGCTTTTAATCCAATCCCCATAATTCCGCGCCATATATAGCAATAGCTAGAACTTGAGAGTCAAATATTTAAGAAAAACATTTAAAGAAACTTTTAAACGAGAATAACTCATGGATAATGCACAAAAAAGAACTTCTCTTGCTCTACTTCACAGGTCTTTTTCACCGGCATCTACAAAGTTAAGATGAGTAGTGGAATATAACATTACCATTAAAAAGAATAGTCTCACTAACAAAACTAAACAATAAAATTGCTAACTAACTATCTACCTTACTAACATTTTTTTTCACATTCTGTTTTTGTTTCGTTTTTGTTGTTGTTGTTGTTGTAGTTTTTGTGCTCTGCCGGAATTCGAACACGCAACTTTTGAATGGGTGGGCGTCTGAAGGCGTGCCTCTACCACAGCGTCCATGTTGTGTATGGCAGAAAGTGCCCCCTGCAGGTAAACAGGAATAACACTGTGAAACACAGAAGAAGCCAAGGCTAGGCAAGGCAGCCTTTTCATCTCCATCTGGTTTATTTTTGCCAAGTCTGCCCAGTTT
This sequence comes from Conus betulinus, assembly GCA_016801955.1. NCBI lineage: Eukaryota > Metazoa > Mollusca > Gastropoda > Neogastropoda > Conidae > Conus > Conus betulinus. The sequence continues at coordinate 18,587 of JADBJO010028589.1, read as the reverse complement.
GTTCTATGGTGTTGATGCTGACAGTGAGAAATTGTTTATACTGATAAACATGTAGCTGACAATGATCATCGTTTGCCTGCTTCTGTTCGCCAGTCTTGTATGACACTCAAAACAATGAACAGCAAATCAACATGAAACTGTGTCAGGACCCATCGTGACCGTTGTGCTGTAAAGTTGTGAAGTGGACTATTACTATTTGTGATTGACAGTCCGAGTCCGAGTATCGTTACAAATATCATTAATACCACGATGTACTGGGGTTCCATGTCACGAATCAACGTTGTAAAGGCCAATTGTACAAACGTTGTTTCGACATAAGTTTCGTGTATGTGCCTCCCTCCCCCCCCCCCCCCCCCCCTCCTTTTTGTTCCCCAGCCCCCCCCTACCCCGTTCCCCCATCCCATTCCTCCACAGTCAGTTTTTGTGAATGGGCCTTAATAGCCTAAACCACATTAAAGCTATTCCCATTCGTATTCGTATTCCGCTCTCTCCTCTCTCTCTCTCTCGCGTCTCTCTCTCTCTCTCTCTCTCTCTCTCTCTCTCCGTCCCACTCTCTCTCTCTCTCTGTGAAAAGCTTCAAATTGACAGGTATTATGTAATACCCAAATACCTAAGGAAATGTCTAATGATAAACAAATAAACAATAGATAGATAAAAACAAAGATAGAAAGCGTACATTAACATATGAACAAAATGATATATGAATCAATCACTACATAATTACCTGAGAAAAAGACAGGATGATTTGATATACCGTGAAGATCTGAAAAGAAGATTAAAACTTCATTGAGGATAACATAGACGTTTGTCACAATTATACCACGAGAGCATATCTTTAAAAAAATAACTCACTAACTAAAGAATAACTTAGTAATGAAATAGTTAACTCACTAACCATCTATGTTACCAACTGCCTGACTACATGTGACTGACTTCCTTCACATGCTTTTTTTTCCCTTTTTTGTGCTCTACCGGAATTGGAACCCGCACATTTCTATAGGTCGGGCGTCTGAAGGCGTGCACTTTTCAAACAGACGTCTTACCCCACTGCTAACAGCCACCTGAAGTAGACTGGCAAATTTATGCCTTATGAAGTTCATTTTTGTTCCTGCCCGACCATCAGTTGTTCAAATATTTAGTTGTTTCCTGCACAAGTCTGTTCGTATTCCTGTTGGGAGTCTGTTCTGCCTGGAGGCACAGGGGTTAAGAAAGGAAATCCTCACCAGGACCTATCCTGATTGTTGTGTTGTCAAGTTGTGAAATGGACTACTACTATTAAGTGTGATTCACAGTCCAGGTGTCATTTTCAAATATGGTTCATACTACGATGTGGGATCCATGTCCACGATGGAATGTTCGTAACGGCCAGTTGTACAACGTTCTTTCGACATTGGCTCCCTCGCCCCTCCGTCTCTCCCCAGCCCTCACACCTCCCCGTTTCCCAATCCCTTTCCTCCATAGTCTGGGTTTTTTTTTTTTTTTTTTTTTTTTTTTTTTTTTTTGTGAATGGGCCTTACTAGCCTATCTAGCCACATCAACTATTCGCATTCGTATTCGTATTCGTACTCTCTCTCTCTCTCTCTCTTCTCTCTCTCTCTCTCTCTCTCTCTCTCTCTCTCTCTCTCTCTCAAAAGAGCAACAAATGGAATACGATATAAATTAATTCTTAAATGACGAAATAAATGACTTAATAAATAAACAAATAAATAATAGATTAATTAATAAATGAGTATATGAAATAAAAAGGTAAATGAATGAATGATTGAGAAAAAAATAGACAGTAAGGTTTGATGTGCTGTGGATATTATAGAAATGATTAAAACTTCATTGAGGATAACATAGACGTTGTCACACTTGCACCGCTAGAACATAATTATGCCAAGATACTTAGAACAGTTGACCACGGACATTTCTTCACCATTTAAGAACCATCTCTCTTTTGCTGCTAGATATCCAACTTTCCTAAACACCACAATGTTACCTTTGTTCATGTTGATTTTTAGTTGTAGTCGAGATGCTGCATTATAAAGATTGTTTTAGTTGATTTAGGAGATCAATAGGTGTTTCAGATAGCAATGCAATATCATCCGCACACAATGAAATGAATAATTCAATGGAACTAGAAATGAGTCTTGCCCCATGTATTCCATTTTGAATTATATCTGAGCTAATTCATTTTATGAATAAGGAGAAAAGAACATAACAGGGCTACAGGTTCCACCTTGCATACACTTCTTGTGCACGTGATATAGACAGTAAAGTCAACGCCACATCTTACTTTTGCTTTAACACAGTCATACATAAATTTTAAATGTAATTAAGAGCAAACCACCAAGAAACGTTAACAAACGAATCACAAGACACAACACGACGCGTTTCGACCTCTTAGGTCATCTTCAGGCAAGATACAAAACACTCAGGACAACGAAAATGAATGAGCAATCACTTATCTTCATTTACTTCATTGCAAGATGGGCGTTTAATGAAAACGAGGCTGTCAAGAAGGAGACAATGTGTGAGTTGAGGTAGTAATGATGATAGTTATATTGCTGATAGGAATGATAATGATGGTAATGATGATGATCAAAATATGAAAATAATATAGAAAGACAAGATTACTACCATCTTTGGAGATAATATGGCAAATAACAGTTGTAGTATGGGAGACAGTGGTCAGAGAATTCTCAAACAGCATGGTTGCCGTGGCAACGGTCTTAGTGGTGATGGCGAAGGTGATGTTAATGGTAGTGATGGTAATATCAATAACAGCAATTGTTTTGATGACAATGATGATAATGCTATCAACTACAGCAACGGTAATGTTTAGATTTCCGCCTGCAGTCACCTCGCTTTGCAGCTAGATCTAACAGTCATACATACTTTTAATATCCGACAAAACGTGGCGACTTTCTTTACGGAACGACAATGCATAAATGCATTAAAAGTAAACACAAAAGCACCACAAACAGAACGTAAACACAACGGCACCGCTGGCATCTTAAGGAGTGTATTGCAGGAAGCACCACAGAAGGTCTTAGACTTGACATGAACAGCCCCCGAAATCGGAGCAATTAACCACGCTGTTTACAATTTGCAAGTGGAAGTCGATCCCAGAGAAAGAGAGAGAGAGAGAGAGAGAGAAATCCTGAAAATGGTGCTGGTGGAAGGGGCAGGAAATGAGTATTGGGGGCAGGATGGAGTCGATGGTATACACAGAGAAGATAGAGAGAGATACAACCGAACGTGGTTGATTCGCAAACCCCTGAGGAGATATGGCAGATGGGGATAACCACAAACAGAAAAGCTGATGGAACAACCCCTATTGGAAGACCTGGTGAAATGAATATATCTAACATTTCAACGACTCCAGCATGACGACAAAACATGATAAGCGGCGAGAATACTGTTGAAATTGTTGGACACTCTACAGTACACGAACCAAACCACGAGGTCAAGCGAAGCGCTAACTGATGGATCGTACTGAGCAGGCCCGGACCCACTGGGCGATAAACGTGTCATCTTCCTATCTTTCGCATCTCACGCTGATTGATAGGAATGAAAGTCGTCCGCGCTATCACCTTTCTGCGCTGTTGAACTGCGTGAAGATAGCATATGTCATTATGGGGCAGCGAGCAACGCCAGCTGCAGCTGCTGCCATCCTACTACTTCTGCTGCTGTTGTTACTACTACTACTACGGCTGCAATTACTACTACTTCTGACACTGTCTCCACTGTTGCACTTTTGGCTTCTCTTTGGGCAGTATTCCCAAGCTTTCTTTGGGCAGTATTCCCAAGCCAATATTCCCAAGCTTCTCTTTGGGCAGTATTCCCAAGCCAATTTCTTTTCATCTTGTTTTGGTTTTAACCTCCCTCCTCCCCTCCCCCCCCATATTCGAGGCAGTTTGGTGTGAATCCACGGAGCATATCGTTCAGCAAGGTGGAAATGTGGATCAAAGGGCAAAATCGTCGTTTAATTTATTACACATTTTCCATTTCATGCGAGCATCACTATCGAGACTTGATAAATAAATGCAGTTTTTTTTTTCACAGAATGTTAAAACTTTCTTGTGATATGAATGTTGAAATTTTATTATATTGTTGTCCTATTAAAGAAAAAGCCAATTGGGAATAACTGTCAGTGTACACCAACTTTTACTTCCCCTGAAGGTCATAATCCTATTTTGAAGCTGAAGTAGAAAGAAATCTGACGTAGAATGATGCAGATATTCGTGAAGACCTCCAGATCAAGACCATCACTAATGAGAATATCAAAGCCAACAGGCTGGGGCATGGACAGACACCCACTTGACCAACACCCACTTGACCAACAGACTTGGACCTGTCTTGAAACATGGCCGAACTGTTTCTGATCTCATCTGCTTCTGCTTCTCTTTCTACCCGGAGGTTTGAAGATCATCCTACGGACGTTTCCTGAAAAGATCATCACCATAGAAATAGAAATGGATCCGCAGACTCTGTTGGAAACGCCCAGCCCTAGAACCGGGACAAAGAAGCCAGGCAACATCTTTTGGAATGAAAGCATCTCTTAATTCCGGGCACTGCGAATCTCTAGACGTCCTGACCCCGAAGATGCAGCCATTGGCAGTGAGTGGATCCATTTCACATCTTTCAACAGTTCGTGGCAATCTGCCATATACACATCAGACCTCATTAGTGCGTTTCGACCTCGTCTCTCGCAGAACAGACACCATCACTTCATTTTACCTACAGAACATGTGCTGGCAAAGTGTGCCCCAGCTTCACTGCACGTAAAAGAAATCACGAGGTCAAAGCAACGACTTGTATCAATCAAAAGATTTGATTTTGGTGAACATCGTCTTAATTTACAAGGTGGTCCAAAAACAGTTTAAAAAAATCAAGTCAAAACTATTTTTTTTTAAGATTTACGCGGGAGATGAAATTCACCAAAAATGTCATTAACTTGTTAAAGTCAGCCTCGTATGCGGTATATGCGTGTTCTGAATCAAATTCCTATGAAATGGAGAGTACTCGTTCAACCAGCCCGGTAGCGCAGTTCCCTCGAGGGAGATATACACTACATTTAACTTGGTTTCAAAGTGAAGTGACGGCAGACAGAAACCGCAGCGAAGTTACAAGAAGATTGACTGTCTCTCCGGACGAAGGAGACTCATGACAAGAGAAAACATGACGTGTTTTGACCTCTTTGGTCTTTTTCAGGCAAGACAAACAACATTCATCAAGACATTAAAAGGAGGAACGAACAATCAGTTACCTTCTCAGACTGGGCTCAAAATGAATGTGGATTGAAAACGAGCCTCAAGACAACGAAAACGAAGAACGAACAGTCAGTAATCTCCCCTAACTGGGCGTAAAATGGTTGTTGAATTAAAATGAACTTCGTGTGATTAATCATTCAGGTCAACGCCCTGTGACTTCTTTTTTTTTTTTGACAGCAGGTCAGCATTATGTTTGGGCAGAGAGAGAGAGAGAGAGGAGAGAGAGAGAGAGAGAGAGAGAGAGAGAGAGAGAGAGAGAGAGAGAGAGAGAGAGAGAGAGAGCCAGCCAGCCAGACAGAGACAGAGACAGAGAGGGAGAGAGAGAGAGAGAGACAGAGAGACAGAGACAGACAGAGAGTGTGGGGAGGGACATCCATAATAGCAGTGGCGAAAAACAATGTCTTTCAAAAAGTGAAAATGATTTTCGTTAGTAATCTGTCTGTGTTTGTCTCTCTTTGTCCTTGTGTCTGTCTGTCTGTCTGTTTGTTTGCCTGCCTGCCTGTCTCTCTGTCTGTCTGTGTGTCTACTGTCTCTGTCTGTCTGTCTGTCTCACCCTGCGCCCACCTACAGACATGGAGTCTCTTCTCTCTCTCTCTCTCTCTCTCTCTTCTCTCTCTCTCTCTCTCTTTCTACACACACACACACACACACACACACACACACACACACACACACACACACACACACACACACACACACGTCATGATATTCCGGAAAGGTGGCTATTCGGGTATAAAGAATGTTAGCTCTTTGGAGTTAACCGATTAGATTATGTAAATTCTTAATGATATTCAGACCATACTTTTTCAACAAAGCTCAATCTTCATAT
>JADBJO010028589.1:0-5000 GCA_016801955.1 Conus betulinus | reverse complement strand
AGAAAAGGGGGGGGGGGGGGGGTGAGGGCGTGGTTCTCTCTGATCTAGCCGAGAGAGGACAGACGTTGAGATAAGGGAAGGGAGAGGAGAGAGGAAGTGACGCGAGTTGTGTGCCTGTCCTGGCAATGCCAAACATGAACCCAACGGATGGTGGGGAGGGTGGGAGACGAGATAATGGGGATTGGGGGAGGGGGGGGGGGGGGGGCTTCAAAGGGGAAAGAAGAGAGGGATGATGGCAGAGTAAGCTGTACTGCCGTTTGTGAGACAAAGGGTGAGAGGAAGAAAGAGGGGTGGGGGGGAGAAGGGGTTGTAGGGGATTGTGTGCCTGTCAAATGTCATATCAGAGAGAGAGAGAGAGAGAGAGAGAGAGAGAGAGAGAGAGACCCAACTAGAGATTGTGTTGTTACGAGAGAGAGAGAGAGAGAGAGAGAGAGAGAGAGAGAGAGAGAGAGAGAGAGAGAGAGAGAGAGACCCAACTAGAGATTGTGTTGTTACTGCTGCTACAGTCGTCGTTTGTGTGTGCAGAGGCAACAATCTCTCCGCGTTCTCGTTCACCACTCAGCATGCACGCATGTTGCACGGTAGTCTTGAACAGAGGAGTGCAGGTACAAGGCTCTAAAATCTGTCCGTCTTTTTTGTTGTTGTTGTTATTTTAAAGATAGACTGCACAAGCGATGCATGGTTTCCTTGTGTGTGTGTGTGTGTGTGTGTGTGTGTGTGTGTGTGTGTGTGTGTGTGTGTGTGTGTGGTCTACCTCGTGGTCTGCTCAGTTCTGTTTACTATCCAAAGAACCGACAATTTTTTTTTTCTGTTTCAAAGATCCTTCTCCCTGCCTCTAAATCTCTGTCTAGGTACTATGAAGAAGCTGTGCGTAGAGTAACAGACAGGCAAGGGATCCCCCATGGAGATTCTCTGTGCATTTCAAAGGTCACCAGAACAACATCTCCAGCCTCATGTCCTTAGAGCACAGTGACATGAGCTTCCTTACGTTTCATCAGGTCAACTTCATCAGGCCAGATCCTGATAAACTGAACAAATGGACGGAATGACGTACCCGCCGGAATCATAACTTTAAAAAACAAATTGTTTGTTGATTAAACGTGTGCATGACGTTGAGTCCCTAATTAGCGACGCGTCATTGATTATCTTTATGCCTATTACATCTCTGTCACATGATTTCTTACGATTATCGCGAACCGGATGGAAAAATAATCGCCCGTCTGACGCCATTGTGAGGCCCTGTATAGCATCATATTGATGTGCACTGTGAACCAGGTCACTGCCCTTTGCGCAACAACGATTAATTTGTTGGCAGCATGTCACAGCTGTGTTCAGAGCTGCTTTCAGTTTTGTTTCAAGATCTAGATTTAGGTTTGTCTCACATGCATGTTGAAAAAACAAACAACAAGATGTTTGTGCCAGTGTAAAAGTGGTTCTTTTCTTTTTTTTTCTTTTCTTTAAAAAAAAAAATTTCAATAACCGTTTTGTGCATGCTATCATTTTACAGCCTAATCCAGTTTGCTGAAACTCGTTTCTAAGATTTTCGCATCATGAATCAGTGAACGGCGCTGCTGAGAGAGAAGTGACTATGCCTCACGCGGAAATGAAAAAAAAAAAGGCACACCAAATCTGGACAGGACCATTGTCAAGAACCTTTGTTTCAAATTTATGTGTTTCAAACGCCACTGCATTTCTTGTACGCTGCACAAAAGTGAAAGAAAGGAAGGCCGAACCGAAGGGGTAACCATAATCACTGCCTCATGGACTAACTAACTATACCTCACTGTTTCTTCAAGTCAGAGACATCATATATATTTCCCCTCCCTCTCCTGGAAAGAGCCGGATGCACCAGCATGTACACGCTGCTGAACAGAGACGTATGCGCTGGCTCGGCCATGTCGTGCGCATGGATGACTGACGGATCCCTAAAGACCTCCTCTATGGAGAACTTGTGCAGGGAAAACGTCCCACAGGCAGACCACAGCTGCGATTCAAAGACGTGTGCAAGAGGGACCTAAAAGCCTTGAACATCGGCCAGAACAACTGGGAAGCAACAGCCCTCGAACGGTCAGCCTGGAGACAGACTGTGCAGAAAGGTCTCTCCAAGTTCGAAGAGACACTCGCTCAGCAGCACGGGGAAAAGAGAATGAGAAGAAAGGCTGCAGCCCAGGCAGACAGACCAGCGTCAGACTTCATCTGTGCCCTCTGCCACAGGGACTGTCTTTGAATCTGTAGGCTATTTGGTCGAGGAATTTGATTGTGTCATCTGCGTCTAACCCTCACAGCGCCCAAAACACTCATCGTTTTGTTCTGTTTACGCCTTTTTCTTTTAAAGTGGATGTTTAACCTGAAAACAGTGTGTGGTAAGAGGTGGAACTAAACTTTCATCAGAGGCCTAAATCAAAGAGTAAATCTAGTGAAAGGCGAATCTTCCTTCTGTATTCCGTTCCCTTCAATGCTCCTCTCTTTAATTTAAGTATCTGTGCTTACAGCGGGATAAATGTTCAGCCCCGCTTTACTTTTTTTTATTAACAGTGAAGACATCAGAGAGAGAGAGAGAGAGAGAGATTCAAAATACGTCTATGTTCAGAGGGGATGGGGTGGCAGTCAAGATAAAAGAAAGAGAAAAAGCAGAAAGCCAAACATAATAAAGAAATTGAGAAAAAAAGATAACTCCATTATACCCCCACCCCCTCAAAGAAGAGTGCATATGATTGATTATATGAGCTGCACGCTGGCTCACACACATACACTGCATGATTATTATAAATCTTTCAGGAGATTAAAAAACACACCAACAAACTTGTTTCAAGCTCTCTGCTCTCTTCAGGGTGTTCATTTTGGGCACGCTACCGGTGTTATATATATATTGTGTGTGTGTGTAAGCGTGAGTTCTGCATGTGTTTCACGTGGCCTGTATCTTTTTACAATTTTGGTTTTTTGGGGGGTGTGCGTTCAGGGAGGGTGTGTTAAGGAATGGTGTGTTGACAAGAATTTCCATTTGTGCCTGCAATTGTTTATGATCTCAACTTTGAATTCAGAGTTGCTAGATGAGGTTTGCATAATATCAGCCACTTTTCTGTAGAACATAGGTTGCATTTTTTAGAGATATTATTGTATGGTGCTGCTCTTTTTATAATTTTCCATGATATATTGTAGTCTATTTTTTTATCTTTAAGTTTCCAAATGTGTTTACTTAGTTCTTTGGTTTTTATATTTTTCATTTTTGAAGGACTGTTTATGGTTTGCATATCTAGTTTTAAAATGGTTTGCAGTAATCCCTATGTATGTTTCTTTGTCACTATCAGTTGTTACTGTGGCTTGGTATACAATATTATTGTAAAGGCATTTATTATTCAGGGGGCATTGATCTTTTTTAGTGCAGTTACAAGATGTCCTTTTGTTACCCTTTTTGGCTGTGTTGCCTTTAGTTTTGTTAGATGAGTCAATTATGTTTTGAGGTTGGGCATACATGAATATGATAGCTTGATGGTGTTTTTTATTGAATATTTTAGATAGTACATGTTCTTTTGGAAATGATGTTATAAAGAATTTTAAAGAATTCTTTCCTACATTAGCTTTATTCTTCCATCATATGGGGGATTATACCATATGATCTTCCTTTTTTGTTTTTTTTATTACTGTTCATGTTATTATCTGGGTTGTATTGTAGTTTGTAGTTGTAGCCACTTTTATTCAGTGCCTCTTGGTATTCAACTGCTGCACTGTTGAATACTTTAACATGGGGTCAAGAAAACGAAGGGAGGTCAATGAGTGATGTATATCTATCAATCTAAGTGTGTGTGTGTGTGTGTGTGTGTGTGTTGTCATAATGCGCTAAGTTTCATTTGTCTGCAGATCGCAGAGCAGCTGCGTGCTATGATGTCCCGCCCCACCACCATTTTGTGTGTGCTGTTAACGCGATAATGTATTTTTTCTCTTTACTCATGGTCTATCTTTGTCAGAGAGAGAGAGAGAGAGAGAGAGAGAGAGAGAGAGAGAGTGAGAGAGAGAGAGAGAGAGAGAGAGAGAGAGAGTTAACAAAAGGCATTGAAGTCTTATGAGGTGGTGATCAAGCAGTATCATGACCACACAATTGAATGCAATGACATATATAGAACGTGCCGCTCCTTACTAACTCTCCCTCACCCCTCTCTCTCTCTCTAACTCTCTCTCTCTCGCTCACTCTAACATACAAACAGACACACACACAGACACACATACACATACACACATACACACACGCACGCACGCACGCGCGCGCGCACACACAATGAACAGAATACCAACGTTTTTCATTCAAAGCAAAGAAGCATAATTAACACACCAAAATACGCGCGCACACATACACACACACAAGCGCACACACATGCGCGCGTGCGTACTCACGCACATACACATACACATACGGACGCGCGTGCCCGCGCGCACACACACAAAAAAGTACGCACTTACATAAATACACAAATACACGCATCTCAATACGAACACACTCATACCCTCACATACACTCAAACTTGCACACACACACACACACTTACACACGCACACACACACACACACACACACACACACACACACACCACACACACACATACTCGAGCACTCGTACACACATGCATTCACTCTCATAAAACACACGCATGCACGCACACATACGCGCGCACGCACATACACTCCACGCCCATTCAGGATACGCTTCGGTGCTCGCACCCCCGATCCGTCGGTGCGCAACAGCAGGGGCCCAGAAATCCACCAGTCGGACATCGACACAAGTTTGGAGCAAGCTATAGACAAAAAGTATTTCGGAAGGATGTGTTCCATCAAACGGATGATGTAAGTGTGCTGCTGTGTGAATCAGACGACGACCTTCAAGAATATTCCTGCGATCCGTGTTCGGAAGACGATCGCTTTTTCTGGTTTAACAAGCAGGAAGAAAGACACATGTCATAAGAGGAATGTCTTAAATTGTCCTGCATTTGGAAAGGAAGACGCATCGG
>JADBJO010028588.1:15000-19954 GCA_016801955.1 Conus betulinus | reverse complement strand
GGTAGCCATTCTCATGGCACTGCGATACATTGTTAATCTTCCTATGGTTATATTTCCAACTTTTTTGTGTTGACTCTAAGTCTGTCTTATTCACACTGAAATCCATGAAGTCTAGAGACAGATGTGACTTAGTAATTGAAATTAATCATCTCATACATTTTCTAATTCAAAAGGGTTCCAGTGTAACATTTACTTGGTTCCATCACATTGTGGTATTTATGGAAATGAATGGGCAGACAGAGTAGCTAGAGGAGGTGCAGGACAAAGTATTCGTTGTGAAAACGTTTATATTCCTTTGTCTGTAAAGGAATGCTATAATCTTTTGGAAAAAGACACCAAAGCTCGTGTGGGTTATAATGCAAATCGGCACACCTCTTACAGCATGTCTTTGTTGAACGTTTTTCCAGGGGAAATTTCCAGTTTGTGTTTTAGACTTAAATATAATTCATTAAAATGTAAATATGTTGATACTGCAAAATGCATATGTGGGGAAAGACTTTTGACATTTCATGTACTATTTAACTGTCCCACTATGCGGCAGTACCTACCCAATTTTCAGTTGCCAAATAATCCTACAATTGATGATTTTAAGACTCTGATTTCAAATAATTCATTTTTGGCTAATGTATCAAAATATTTACTTCGCAGTCCTATCAGTACATTAGTATGAGATTTCAGTATTTTTTTAAGCAAACATTGTTTATGCTGTTCATGTTCACTGATTTAAGCTTTATTTTCAATTATGTTTTCATTTGTATAATAATATCAATGTCATCTTGATGTATATCATTTACAAATATCACAATCGTCTAAAAACACGCCATGTGAAAAGACACAGAGAGACAGAAGAGAGAGAATGCGAGAGAGAGGTGGACAGAGAGACAGAAAGGGAACAGAGAGAAAAAAAAAAGGGAACAAAAGAAAAAAAGAAGAAAAAAAGAAATAAAAAGTAGAGATTGTAAGAGAAGAGGACACTTGACAAAAAAAAAGTAAAGAAACTAAAAACACACAAACAACAACACAACAACAAACCAAGCAAGGCCAATAAACAAACTCCACACCACAGCTTTTGCTTCTTATCTGAATATGCAAACCCCATGCCATCCTTTCAAACCCCCTCCACTCCTCTATCTTTCCTCCGTCCACCACACCCCTCCCTCTCTTTTTATATCGTTTCCTTCCGCCATGCTTCCCTCGCTTTTCGTCTGACAGCACTAACACACACACACACACACACACACACACACACGCACGCACGCACGCACGCACGCACGCACGCACGCACGCACGCACACACACACACACACACACACACACACACACACACACACTCACTCACTCACTCACTCACTCACTCACTCACTCACTCACTCACTCGCACACACACACACACACACACACACACACACACACACACACACACACGCGCGCGCGCGCGCGCGCGCGCGCGCGCACGCACGCACCACACACACACACACACACATGTAAGTACATAACCCATGCTGCCATTTTTTTTTTTTCAAACAACAGACATTTTTTTTAACAACCATCTTCTCACTCCACTTCGTTAAGAGCCTGAAAGTTTATTGAGGCAACTGTTCCACGAAGAAAAACAACAACAACAGACACACAAAAGCGTCAGTGTGAAAGAGAAGTAACGAGAGCCACGCTAACAGGCTGTGAGGACAGGACAGATTAAAATATTAAAAAAAAAAAAAAAAAAAGCTGCAGGGGGGCATGCGCAAATTTCATACACTGAGGGTCACCTAATAAGAATTGCAATACAATTAAGTTGATTCCTAACGACCCCCGTTAAAGCTTATTGTTATAATCTGCGTCAGTTCGATAGAATTCAGAGGTCGCCGTTCTAAACGTAAGATACCACAACCTAAGCTCCTAACTACTAATTAATTACCTTCAAAATAAGGTAATTGCAGAGAGAAAATTTAAACAAATATTTAAAAAAAATCAAGTACAGCTGCCAAACAACAGAGACAAACAAATCACAAGCCGAAACACGACGCGTTTCGATCTGTTTGGTCCTCTTCAGGCAAGGTAAACACAACATTCAGGGCAATGCATACGACTCGTCTAACCGCGAAAGCCAGCGTGAGTGGGAGTTGTCGTTGCTTGAAGAGCTCCACCTCAGGACCTGCTGGTGCCAACCACTCTGGCATGAACTCACCAGGGGGCATAGACATGAAGAAAGGGAGAAAAAATTTCTGGAACCAAGGTCACCTCAAGAAACTGCAGGCCATGCAGGTCCGCATGACCCGGCATTCTGTGTGACATTCTCTATGACATTCTGTGTGGCATTCTGTGTGGCATTCTGTGTGACATTCTCTATGACATTCTCTGTGGCATTCTGTGTGGCATTCTCTATGACATTCTCTGTGGCATTCTGTGTGACATTCTCTATGACATTCTGTGTGGCATTCTGTGTGACATTCTCTATGACATTCTGTGTGGCATTCTATGTGGCATTCTGTGTGGTATTCTGTGTGGCATTCTCTGTGACATTCTCTGTGGCATTCTGTGTGGCATTCTGTGTGACATTCTCTATGACATTCTCTGTGGCATTCTGTGTGACATTCTCTGTGACATTCTCTGTGGCATTCTGTGTGACATTCTCTATGACATTCTCTGTGGCATTCTGTGTGACATTCTGTGTTGCATTCTGTGTGGTATTCTCTGTGGCATTCTGTGTGACATTCTCTATGACATTCTCTGTGGCATTCTGTGTGGCATTCTCTTTGACATTCTGTGTGACATTCTCTATGACATTCTGTGTGACATTTTCTATGACATTCTGTGTGGCATTCTGTGTGACATTCTCTATGACATTCTCTGTTGCATTCTGTGTGACATTCTCTATGACAGTTTCTGTGGCATTCTGTGTGGCATTCTCTGTGGCATTCTGCGTGACATTCTCTATGACATTCTGTGTGGCATTCTGCGTGACATTCTCTATGACATTCTGTGTGGCATTCTGTGTGGCGTTCTGTGTGACATTCTGTGTGGCATTCTGTGTGGCATTCTGTGTGACATTCTCTATGACATTCTCTATGACATTCTGTGTGGCATTCTGTGTGGTATTCTGTGTGGCATTCTCTGTGACATTCTCTGTGGCATTCTGTGTGACATTCTCTATGACATTCTCTGTGGCATTCTGTGTGACATTCTCTGTGGCATTCTGTGTGACATTCTCTATGACATTCTCTGTGGCTTTCTGTGTGACATTCTCTATGACATTCTCTGTGGCATTCTCTATGACATTCTGTGACATTCTGTGTGGCATTCTGTGTGACATTCTCTATGACATTCTGTGTGGCATTCTGTGTGACATTCTCTATGACATTCTCTGTTGCATTCTGTGTGACATTCACTATGACATTCTCTGTGGCATTCTGTGTGGTATTCTCTGTGGCATTCTGTGTGACATTCTCTATGACATTCTGTGTGGCATTCTGTGTGACATTCTGTGTGGCATTCTGTGTGGTATTCTCTGTGGCATTCTGTGTGACATTCTCTATGACATTCTCTGTGGCATTCTCTGTGACATTCTCTGTGGCATTCTCTGCGACATTCTCTGTGTGGCATTCTCTGAGACATTCTCTGTGGCATTCTGTGTGACATTCGCTGTGGTATTCTCTGTGGCATTCTGTGTGGCATTCGCTGTGGTATTCTCTGTGGTATTCTGTGTGATATTGTCTGCGGCATTCTGTGTGGCATTCTGTGTGGCATTCTCTGTGATATTCTCTGTGGCATTCTCTGTGGCAGTCTGTGTGACATTCTCTGTGGCATTGTCTGTGATATTCTCTGTGGCGTTCTCTGTGGTATACTGTGTGACATTCTCTGTGGCATTCTCTGTGGCATTCTGTGTGACATTCTCTGTGGCATTCTGCGTGGCATTCTGTGGCATTCTCTGTGGTATTCTGTGTGACATTCTCTGTGGCATTCTATGTTGCATTCTCTGTGGCGCTCTGTGAGACATTCTCTGTGGTATTTTTGTGTGACATTCTCTGTGGCATTCTCTGTGCCATTCTGTGTGGCATTCTGTGTGGCATTCTCTGTGGTATTCTGTGTGACATTTTCTGTGGCATTCTCTGTGGCATTCTGTGTGACATTCTTTGTGGCATTGTCTGTGACATTCTCTGTGGCATTCTGTGTGACATTCTCTGGGACATTTTCTGTGGCATTTTCTTTGATATTCTCTGTGACATTCTCGGTGGCATTCTCTGTGACATTCTCTGTGGCAGTCTCTGTGACAATCTCTGTGGCATTCTCTGCGACATTCTCTGTGATATTCTGTGTAGCATTCTGTGCGGCATTCTGTGTAGCATTCTGTGTAGCATTCTGTGTGGCATTGTGTGTGACTTTGTCTGTGACATTCTCTGTGGCATTGATTCTCTGGGGCATTCTCTGTGACATTCTATATGGCATTTCTGTGACATTCTTTGTAGCATTCTCTGTGGCATTCTATGTGGCATTCTCTGTGACATTCTTTGTAGCATTGTGTGCGGCAATCTCTGGGGCATTCTGTGTGGCATTCTCGGTGGCATTCTTTGTGCCATTGTCTGTGACATTCTCTGGGGCATTGTCTGTGACATTCTCTGTGGCATTTTCTGTGGTATTCTCTGTTTGACATTCTCTGTGGCATTCTCTCTGTGCATATTCTCTGTGACATTCTCTGTGACATTCTCTGTGACATTGTCTGTGACATTCTCTGGGACATTCTCTGTGGCATTCTCTGTGACATTCTCTGTGGCATTGTCTGCGGCATTCTCTGTGACATTCTCTGTGGCATTCTCTGCAGCATTCCCTGTGGCATTCTCTGTGACATTGTTTGCGGCACTCTCTGTGACATTCCCTGTGGCATTTTCTGTGGCATTCTCTGCAGCATTCCCTGTGGCATTCTCTGCGGCATTCTCTGCGTATGATGATAAAACAGCTT
>JADBJO010028588.1:0-2500 GCA_016801955.1 Conus betulinus | reverse complement strand
TAATTACGTCAAGCGCCCTAAACCTCTTTCTGGACGCCGAGCTGAACGTGCGGATCAGCGAGACAGCAACCAGTGATGGCCTATCTTGCGAAGAGAGAGTCCGGGACAAACACCATGCTAATGTTAAACACCAAGACCAAAGTGTACCAAGCCTACCTGCTGACGACTTTGCTCTGGTGGAAGTGAAGCGTTGACCCTGTACTCTCAACAAGAACGCAGACTGAACGCCTTCCACCTGTGCCGCCTCAGAAGACTCCTGGGCATCGCTTGGCAGGACCACATCACCATCAACGATGTCCTGGCCCAAGCAAGTATGCCTAGCATATTCACCATGCTGACATGAAGACGCCTGAACTGGCTTGGCCACGTCAGCCGTGTCAGACACATCCCAAAGGACTTGCTGTATGGTGAGCTGGCTACAGCAGCTTCAGACCTGGAGCCAGCAGCATCAGACCGGTCAGCTGGCAGTCCACCATCAAGGCTGGCATCAAGCAAGCAGAGCAGAGACGAGAGGCCCAGTGCGAAGAATGGAAGCACTGCAGATGGCAAAGAATTGTGTCACCACCCACAGACACTCATGATCAAGACTTCACCTGCAGCGACTGCGGCAGAGTCTGCCACTCGAGGATGGGGCTCTTCAGCCTCAGCAGGCGCAGCAACACCACAGCTGACTGATCCACGGCGCAACACCATTGGGTCTCAAGACAGACGGATGCCATCATACCATGACAGCAATCATTTCTTAGCCGTAAAGTCAACGTGAGTAACTGTCCACTCCATACATGCATCGACAGTCCCCATAAAGCTGCCGATGCCAAACCACTCTGGTTCGCCCTCACCATGGGCAAGGGCATGGACAACAAATCAGAACCAGGGTACCAGCGGCCGTGGCAAAGTTGCTTAGCGTCGTAGACTTCCTGCTGGGAAGCCGTGGGTGCCATTCCTATCAAACCCATTCATTTGTGTATGTGTTTTCGTTGGTGTTTTTTTTTTCTACATCGACTGGATCTAACCAAAGCTGAATTGTTATTTGCTCTAGTGGAAAGACTGAACTACTCATAAAATAAAAAAAAAAAACAAACCCTTTCGAAGGACACACTATCACACATATTATCTTGATTACATCGCCGTGTCTCTCATGGTCACTAAAGCTAAAAGGACTGATTTTTTTGATGGCCAAAACACTGACCACATGCAGTTCGACAGACGATTGAAGTCGTCATATTAACTGTGAACAGACAGGAGAGCGCAGCAGCAGCATTTTAAAAAGATACACCATCCACGTTAAATCTGGCATGGTTGTATGAGCACAGCATATATTTTCTTGCCTGGCACCATCCCCATCTTTCCACCACGATCCAGGCTTTCACACGTCACTACACACAAAACAGCCTGTGAGCGCATACTGGGTGCTCTAAGTAAGCATCATACTGCTGTCTGTTTTGTTTTGTGTGTTTTTTTTTTTTGTCTATAACTATTTTTTGGAGAGAGACAGAGACAGACAGATAGACAGGAACAGAGAGACAGAGAGAGAGACAGAACTTATAAGAGTGTGTCGGTTTGTGCGGTGCAGGATCAAAAAATGAAAAAGAGAGAGAGGTTGACACGTGTGTGTATGTGTGTGTGTCGGGAGAGGGGGGGGGGGAGGGAGGGGGGGGGGTGCAGGCACACATGCATGCATGGACATGCCCATGTCCATTTGTGTATTTGTAACGGAATGAGAAACAAAACCACAGATCCATTTTCAAACAATCGGGCACATTACAAATGGCGTATGACAACATAAAATGATGTGAAACAAAAAAAAAAAAATCGGGAAGGTAAGAGAATACTGATAAAGAAGAAAAGGAGAGAAAAACACGAACACCAGCAAGAACATCAGAAGTGTCTGCATGCTTCAATCAATTAGAAAAGAATCTCATTGAAAGACCGATCTTGAGAGCAAAGAGAGAGAGAGAGGAGAGAGAGAGAGAGAGAGAGAGAGAGAGAGAGAGAGAGAGAGAGAGAGAGAGAGAGAGAGAGAGAGAGAGAGAATAAGTGAATTCACACTCAGACGCAGACCACAGACCACACTGGAGATGTGCAAAAAAACCCGGCCAGTCGTAAAAGAAGCGCATGAAATGGACAAACTTGCATCACAAAACAAACGGGGTTCGGTCTGCCTTCTTTTTACATCCGTCGCCACGTGCACACCCACCACACACACACACTCACTCACAGTCAAACACACACACACAGTCAAACACACACACACACACACACACACACACACACACACACACACACACACACGCACGCACGCACGCACACACACACAACATACACACACACAGAGTCAAACACACACACACACACACACACCACACACACACACACGCGCGCGCGCGCGCGCGCACACGTACGTACACACACGCGCACGCGCACCCGCTCGCGCACAACACATAACACACATACATGCTCATCCATACATACACGGAACGCATACACACGCGCGCACGTG
>JADBJO010028587.1:12500-19955 GCA_016801955.1 Conus betulinus | reverse complement strand
CATGCTTGAAGATGGGGGACGGGCTTACTTATAGTTAGTTCAGAAGCCTAAGTCGGGTCAACGTGTTACCGACACTATAGATAGACCAGTGCTCGAGCCTCCTGTTTATAGAAGAGAGACTCGTGTTAGCACTGCGACAAAACAGCCGTAGACGGTTACAACGGCAAGGATGGCTTTGACAGTAGCGCTGCTTACATGCGGGACTCAGACACGGACAGAGTGAATGGCTCAAATACACCTAAAGACCTAAACTAAGGCAAAATAGGCTTGTGACTTATTACCTGGGTGTAATTTACATGCCGTTTTAACTGGCACCAGTAGAAGGCAATATTCTCTTCATTCAGCTTACCTGTACTTTACACAGACCACACCAAGTTGTCACATTTCACAGAACAGCATGCAGAACTTACCTGTTCTTTAAATATCAACTAACATGGAACTGGTACCACATACTTACATTTAACAATAGTACGTACAGAAATCACTGCAGGTTTCACAAGTCATGTTACTGATATGGAACCAGCACTCTAAATACAAAATTACTTTTATGTTCTACAGGCTATGGTCTTCATGCACAAATGTTACCTATGTGCTCTCACATTATGCAGCAGGTACTAAGCAGTGTCAACATTCTACCCACAAAGCATGCCAGTGTAAATATACACCTTGGTTCTGATATCAAGCAATCACCTTTCACAACTCTGTACATGTCAAGTTTAACTGTACATTCTGTACGCCAAGGTACCAGTGACAGAGAGATACCACCACTCATATAAGTTTACCTGAACGCTCCACACGATGAGAGCACTGGCTCCAGGTAGTCCTCATCAGATATGGTGGTCTGGTTGGATAGAAGGAACATTGTTTACTCAGTTTTGTCATGCCTCTGTGTATTACGTCTGTTGTCCACACCCACCACTCTTCCCACCCCGACCTCTCTCCTCCCCTCTTTCCTTTTCCCTCCCTCCCCCCCTCTCTCTCTCTCTCCCTCTGCAACTCACAACTACTTTGGGTGACATTAACACATATCAATCTATTTCTGACTTATAGGCATGCACATGACTCTATTACTGACTTTGACCGAAGGAGATTGGTACACCAATTAATCTTCTATTGATTTTCTTAGGGAATAGTTACATAATTTCTATAAACAAACTGCTGACAAACTGGGGACATAAGTACACACATTAATCTCAACTGCTGAGGTTCTTCCAAGATAAGCACATATCTTATGTAACCAGCTGCTGAGTTCTTCCTCGGGAGATAAGTGCATAATTAGTATGCTGCTGGGTTCTTCCAAGGGAGATAAGTACATATCTTAATTAATCAGTTGCTGAGTTCGCCCTCGGGAGATAAGTACATACACATTAAACAACTTAACTACTGAGTTCTTCCTAGGGAGATAAGTACATACCTTAAGCAACTACTGATTTCTTCCTTTGGATATGAATACATACATTAATCTACTGCTGAGTAATCTTCCTACGAGATAAGTACATACCTTAGTCTACCTCGAGTTTTTGTTCTGGGAGACAGACAGATCTACATGCATCATCTATTGATGATTTCTACTCACAGAAGATACAAACGTCACGAATACTCACTGTGGCTTTAGACCAGAGGCATCAGGTGAGCCTGGAAAGAAATAACACATAGACTGCATTAGCAAACATTAGAGGACGGACAAAACTGACCTTTTACATTCAACAACACCCCTAGAAAGACACAACAGTTATTACAGTCAGGAACACTTGATTGGATCATCACTAATCAGCAATATCTGGCGTTGACAAAACTTGTTCCGACTGAAATCAAGTGGCGGAATGGAGCAGCAAGTGTAGGCTGATGGAAGCCAACTTTAGTAACAGGCTGAACGACACTCACGAGACAGAACACCAGCTTTACGGCTGTGCCTGCCTGAACTAACTTGTGACCACAGTAGTTCAGGAAAGTTTTGGCTGATCGATCTGAAATATTTGAGACAGAATAGACCTCTTGTAAGCTTTGCTGGTGGAACTAAAGAAACCAGGGATTCCAGTGGTGAAGTAAACAGGGATTCCGGTAGTTCATCTAGAGTTCTGTGTTGTGTCTGGCAACAAACGAACGGTGGTTGAAAATCTTTCTTCACGATAGATTTTTACCCTTCACTATTCGCGAAGCTTCGGGCTGTAGGCTTAGCCTGTGCACACCAAGTAGGCCTCCCACCATGATTGTCTATCACAATAGGCTAGGCCTAACGAATGGCAGAAAAACAGGCTAGCCAGGTTGTATTAAGCCTAGGCCTAGGCCTGACGTAATAGTTTTTTTTTTTAAATAACTTTAAGCGTCAGGCTAATCGCGCGCCATTTTCCTCTTGCTACAAAGTCGCAGCCTTTCTCATGACGTATTTCATGAGTAATTTTGAGCACCGTACTGATTGGAATGCGGCAAATGCATTTTTCACATCGGAATATATTTTGACGCGGACTTTTCGTCAGGCTCTATTCAGATGTAACAGTTTTCGACCCCAGACCCTTGCACATCATCGCAGCACTTGGCACCTGACCATGCTCTGAGATCCCTGATACTACCCGTCATCAAAACGGACAGCATGAGTGATATTCCATCAGGCTTGCCTTTCAGTCGTTAAACCCAGAGAATTTTCTACATTTTGATGTGTCTTGACAAACGCAAACTTCGGAGTAATAATTGTGTATTACCCAGCTGACGCTGTGTCAGTCACAATAACGTCTGCAGTGTTTCTTTTCAAAATGGGAGAGCTACTCACCTGTAAGCTTACTGTTGTTTATTCCAATACACTGCTAAACCTCATCATTAGCCCATTTTCATTTCACGTCTGAAGGCAGGGTCCAAACAATGGAGAGGTCGAGTCAAAAGAATGAATGTACTCACTTCGCTAAATGTGTGTTCCGTGTATAAAACTTATAATCAACGTCAGAGAACAATTTCTCGTAAAAAACTGCATAATTTGTAATTGTTGTGTGTTGTGTGTGTGTGTGTGTGTGTGTGTGTGTTTGTGGTGTGTGTGTGTGTGTGTGTGTGTGGTGTGTGTGTGTGTGGACGTGACTTCTGAAGAAAGAGCCGAGTTTCTACATCATGCTGGTTGAAGTAAACGCTAGTCACAGATTAGAATTTAGAGTCAAGGCCAAATTAAATTAAGTTGACAGGAGATTTTTCAGATTACGCCGTGGTGGCACATAAACTCATTATTTTCTCTTTTTTTTTTTTTTTTCCTTTTTTTTTGTTTCTTTTTTTTTTTTCTTTTGCGATTGATATGAAATATCTGCAGCGTTCTATGAAACATCACACCACGATGCGGGTTTTTTTTTTTCTTTCTTTCTTACAAAATGTAATGATTTCGTACTTCGATTCCCGACAAAATAGCCAGTGTCTGTACAGAAATATGTTCCTTTGTCTGAAATAATATGTATTTTCGAAGGTGAACACTCAGACACACACACACCCGCGCGCGCGCATGCATGCATGCACGCGCATGATCAAGGAAAGAGACAGACAGAGACAGTAGCCTCCCCCATCCCTCTCTCTCTCTGTCTCATTCTCTCTCTGCGTCTCTCTCTCTCTATCTGTGTGTCTCTGTTTCTCTCTCTCTCTCTCTGTTCTTCTTCTCTGTCCCCCCCCCCCCCCTCTCTCTCTCTCTCTCTCCTTCCCCTCCCCCCCCCCCCCCCCCCCCCCCCCCCAAATCAGCATGACATACCAGCATGCAGGATTGGCTTCCGCCTCATCCGGATGATGAAAAACGATGCAGACGATGACAATGAGCGCCAGCAGGGCGATGGTTGCTGGCCGAAAGCGGTCCAGAAGGAATACAGCCCGGGTGCCCTCTGAAGAAGCTGCATCGACGACATTGTGTGGGGTGTTGGTGGAAAGTGGGATAGGAACATGACAGACAGACAGATCCAACTCTCTCATCTTCTCTCTCTCTCTCTCTGTGTGTGTGTGTGTGTGTGTGTGTGTGTGTGTGTGTGTGTGTGGTGGTGTGTGTGTGAGTTTGAGTGCGTGCGTGCGTGCGTGCGTGCGTGCGTTGTGTGTGCGTGCGTGCGTTGCGAGCGTGCGCACGTGCGTTCCTTTGATTGTTCATAGATTTTAATTAGAATTTAAAATTTAGAATTTTACTGAGCGAATGTTCAATACATCAACATTCAAGAGACCGTACATGCTTACCCGCCCCTTCCCCTTTCTTTCTACGCCACCCTCACCCCATCCCCCACCCACATCCCTGTCCTTAACCTTAGTACTAGCTTTCCCCTCCTCTGCACACTCTTCCAGCTGACATATATGTGACTGGGAAAAGACGCTGGAACTAAACAACAATGGTGCCCCTGTCAAAGTGGAAAATGAACATAGAAAAATGAGGTGCAAAGTAAGGCTGATTTAACACGACGCAAATACGAGACAGACAAGGGAGTTCCCCACAAACCTGTCTGCTCCTGATGCCACAGAGACCAGACCGACGTCACCTCAGAATGCCGAGTTGAAGGCGAAACATCAAAGATCAAACAGGAACTAAACAGCTGCAGAAAGAAATGAATTTCTACTATTTCTTCTTCTTCTTCCTTCCTCCTCCTCCTCCTCCTCTCCTCCTCTTCTTTCTCTTCTTCTTTCTTTTCTCTTCTTCTTTCTCTCTTCTTTTTCTTCTTCTTCTTCTTCTTTCTTCTTTCTTCTCTTCTTCTTCTTCTCCTCCTCCTCCTCCTCCTCCTCCTCCTCCTCCTCTTCTTCTCCTCCTCCTCCTCCTCCTCCTCTT
Source organism: Conus betulinus (assembly GCA_016801955.1). Lineage (NCBI taxonomy): Eukaryota > Metazoa > Mollusca > Gastropoda > Neogastropoda > Conidae > Conus > Conus betulinus. Next base: position 15,193 of record JADBJO010028587.1, on the reverse strand, counting down.
CTTCTTCCCTGAACTCCGTGGGAGTCAAAGAGGCACCGCAGTGAGGAACACCTCACCAGGTTGCTGCAGTGCTGTCGTTGGAGTGCCAAGGGCTGGGTCTCTGCAGATGTCTTCCCTGTCCACTGTGCAGTGTGGTCGGTCCACTCTGCAATGTGGTCAGTCCACTCTTCTGCAATGTGGTCAGTCCGCCCCTGCAATGTGGTCAGTCCCACCCTGCAGTGTGGTCGGTCCACTCTGCAATGTGGTCAGTCCACCCTGCAATGTGGTCGGTCCCACCCTGCAATGTGGTCAGTCCACTCTGCAATGTGGTCATCCACTCTGCAATGTGGTCAGTCCCCTCTGCAATGTTGTGTCAGTCCAATCTGCAATGTGGTCAGTCCACTGTGCAATGTGGTCAGTCCACTCTGCAATGTGGTCAGATCCACTCTGCAATGTGGTCAGTCCACCTTCCCCCCCCCCCCCCCCCCCCCCCTTTTTTTTTTTTCCTGTCTTCTCCTCCGTTTCCCTCTTTCATAAATTATCTGAAGAATTTTTTTTTTTTTTTTTTAAATAAAGCAAGGGTTCTGCATCTTGTTACGTGGTCATACGAACGTACTTTTATTCTCTTGACAAGAGGTCAGTAGATCACTGGTTGACTGGTGATACGTTCAGCATAACTGATGTTTTAGTATCTGGCAGTAAGGTCTCATTTCCCAAGGCTTTCCATTTCCTTTTGTTTCCGGATCCGCTGTGAGGGTCACCGTCTCGCGTGCTTATAGAAGATACAATAGAGCAGCGCACGGGTCAGCGCGATGTTGTGTATCATGGAAGTGTTTCTTGTCCTTACAAGCGGGTTTCAACCGAAGCGTGATGTTGTGTGTCTTGGAAGTGTTCTTGTCCTTCCAAGCGGGTTTCAACACCGAAGCGTGATGTTGTGTGTCTTGGAAGTGTTCTTGTCCTTCCAAGCGGGTTTCAACCGAAGTGTGATGTTGTGTATCATGGAAGTGTTCTTGTTGTCCTTCCAAGCGGGTTTCAACCGAAAGCGTGATGTTGTGTATCATGGAAGTGTTTCTTGTCTTGTCCTTCCGGGCGGGTTTCAACCGAAGCGTGATGTGTGTGTCATGGAAGTGTTCTTGTGTCCTTCCGGGCGGGTTTCAACCGAAGCGTGATGTTGGTGTATCATGGGAGTGTTTCTTGTCCTTCCAAGCGGGTTTCAACCGAAGCGTGGATGTTTGTGTCATGGAAGTGTTCTTGTCCTTCCGGGCGGGTTTCAACCGAAGCGTGATGTTGTGTGTGTCATGGAAGCGTTTCTTGTCCTTCCAAGCGGGTTTCAACCGAAGCGTGATGTTGTGTGTCCATGGAAAGTGTTCTTGTCCTTCCAGGCAGGTTTCAAACCGATGCAGTCTGTGCGCTGCCACTGGGGAGGTTTCTTCGGTTCGATCCTCCATTTGCTAATGGTGGGCCCCACGTCAGTGCAAAGTCGGACAGTTGTGTTCTTGCTTTCGACCATGGATGGTTGTTTTCAGAATTGCTGGTGGGTTGGGGCTGGCCATCAGTTGGGTCTTTCTTGGCGCTAATTTGAATGCGGTGGACATTTCATCCAGTCGTTCAACAAACTTAGCGAGTTCTTGTTCACGGGCGAATAAACACTAACAAAATGACTGAAGACATTGAAAGGGCGCGAAGAGATACTAAACGCACACACGCAAGCACGCACGAGAGAGAGAGAGCGGGCGAGAGAAGAGAGAGAGAGAGAGAGAGAGAGAGAGAGAGAGAGAGGGGAGACAGACAGACAGACAGACAGACAGATGAGCTATTGTTGAATGCTGTGCGAGGTCAAAGAGGGAAGACTGGAACAATACAACAGGGATTTACTTCTTTGGGATAATGCTGTATCGAAGAATGAAACTCAACTTCCCTGACGAAAGAATTGCTGTGAGCGTAACTCTTCCTAGTCTGATCAGGACCCCAAAACGAATGTTTCTTGTAGCACGTTAAGAGATGTTGGCACTGGGAGAGTGGCGCCAGCAGCAGGAAACACTGCAATGCCATGGTAAGAGAGAATTAACAGCAACAAGAGGAACAGCTAACAAACGAAAAAAAAGGTGGAGAAAAAAAAAGATGGCATCATACTCACGTTCAATGACTGCAGATGAAACCTCAGGGTGTCAGAGCCTGTTGGTTTTGAAGCAAACAATGCCCAGACTCCCAAATCCTGTTCTGTGACGTTCGCCAATTTCAGAGTGATGACGACATCAGGTAATGATCTAGTCACAGTGACGTCACTGGTACCCATGTCACAAAAGACAAGTGTTGTGGAGTCAGCATAATATCATGTACGGAACGAAAACAAACGAGAACCCCCTCTCCTCACCCCCCCCCCCCCCCCCCACCCCCCACCCCCCCCACCACCCCTTCCACCACCACCACCCCCACCCCCCACCCTCCACCCCCAACAAAACAGCAAAGAAAAGAAAAGTAAAGAAAATTATGACTACTTTCATGTCATCAAAATGATTTTCTTTTCTTTTTTTTGACCACGCATCTTCTGACTTTTCCACTGACTCGCCAACGCAATGTGTTGCACTTCGAGTAACCCAATGACATGATGTGTCCAAATGGAACAAATCGAGCCTTTGGATAAATCGCGCTGCAACAGCACTCCCAACAGTATCACTGGAACATGCTAGGTTGTATCTGCTTTCGTCTGGCAG
>JADBJO010028587.1:0-2500 GCA_016801955.1 Conus betulinus | reverse complement strand
CCTTTCATTGTCGAGCTAGAATATATCCTTTCATTGTCAAATCAGAATATCCTTTTTATTGTCAAACTAGAGTATGCTGTCATTGTCAAACTAGAATATCTTTCATTGTCAAACTAGATATATCTTTTCATTTTCAAACTAGATTATCTTTTCATTGTCAAACTAGAATATCTTTTTATTGTCAAACTAAAACATTGTGGGGGTGTGCTCGACAGCTGGAGGGTGGTGTTTTTCGCCGGTGGGCTCTGCACGGGCTGGTACACCCATGGGGATGCTACTTTAAGGCTGTTACGAGTTGCATCCTGTAGTCTGATTTACCTCTGTTCGGGAGCAGTTATGTCCCTTGATATCTTAATGGAGGTGTCCTGCGCGTGCCCGTACCCATTGTCAACACAGCGCAGGCCTCCAAGTGTGGTACAGGACTGCTCTAAAGGCAGGTGAGGACAGTGCTTCTCTGGGTCCTCCCCAGCAACCTTCAGGTGTTTCTTTTTTTCTTTTTCTTCTTTTCGTTGTCAAACTAGAATATCCTTTCATTGTCAAAGTAGAATATCCTTTCCCATTGCACCCACTATTCCAGGTATAGGATCACGATTTTATCTTCAGTGTCAATATTACTCTCTCTCTCTCTCTCTCTCTCTCTCTCTTCTCTTCTCTCTCAATAATATATATCTCTAACTCACACTCACACAACACACACACACTCACACACGCCACACACACACAATATATACATATAATTACACACACACCACACACACACACACACGCACACATGTGTGTGTGTGTATGTGTGTGTGTGTGTGTGTGTGTGTGTATATTATACATGTATTGTGTGTGTGTGTGTGTGCCGCGCGCGCGATGTATGGTGAGTGAGAGAGTGAGAGAGGAGAGTGAGAGGTGTGTTGAGATCTATGCTGAGAGAGAGTCAGTTGAGGAGAGAGAGGAGAAGGAGAGAGAGAGAGAGATGAGAGAGAGAGAGAGAGACTGCATGCTGCCTTCGTTGCGAAGCTGAAGAAAAGCAAATTCAATACCGTTATGTTGGAAAAGTCAGGCGCGCTAACTTATGAGCTGAGATTATTCACACGGCCCGTTGAAATGCACCACTCTGCTGCTGCCCGAATCAACGGTAAAATCAATCTGCCATTTTGTGATAGGCTGACGAGTAAAACCTGTCCCTGACATAGCATGATAGTTCCCTTCTTATTGTTCTCACAGCCACAGTTCCCAGTGTTGACGCCAGGCCTTATCACACCACAGATCGTTCACAGAACCTTTCATCTCTGGGTTCTTTCCCTCAGACGCCGTAATCTCCAGACGGTATTCCCCCCAGGGGGGTCATAGCAAAAATTGACGACATCAAAGCAAGGAGATAAACAAACAAGCTGACACACAGAGCAACATACAGACTGACAGGATTATGAACAGACAAGCTGACGCACAGAGCAACATACAAACTGACAAGATGAACAGACAAGCTGATGCACAGAGCAACATACAGACAAGAGATGAACAGACAAGCTCACACACAGAGCAGCATACAAACTGACAAGGAGTTAACAGACAAGCTGACACACACAGAGCAACATACAGACTGACAAGGATGTAAACAGACAAGTTGACACAGAGAACAACATACAGACTGACAAGAAGATAAACAGACAAGCTGACACACAGAGCAACATACAGACTGACAAGGAGATAAACAGACAAGCTGACACACAGAGCAACATACAGACTGACAAGGAGATAAACAGGCAAGCTGACACACAGAACAACATACAAACTGACAGACAAAATCTTTTTCCATGCACGAGCACACCAATACAAGGAACGGTACTCACACAGTACGCTGAAATACAGAATTTTGTAGGTGGTGACTCCAGTCGCGGTTATAGCCACCTTCCACGTTCTGAAAGGCTGACGAGTAAACGTGTCCCCTTGCATAGCATGATAGTCCCTTCTCCTTGTTCTCACAGCCACAGTCGTCAGTGCTGACGCCAGGCCTTATTATACACAGGTCGTTGACAGAACCTTTCATCTGTGGGTTGTATCCTTCAGACACCTCAATCCCCAGACGATATCCCCCCAGGGTTCCATTGCAGCGATTGACGACCTCAAAGCGTACCTCTGTCAGTGAGCTGTTGGCGTCTAGTGTCACCTCAGTGGTCGGAAATGTGATGTTAACACCTGGCATGTGGGACGAAGACAAAAAAAATTGTAAATTTCAAACAAAACAAAAACAAAAAAAAAAGAAACAAACAAAACCAAACCAAACCAAACCCAAGCTTATAATATATATATATATATATATATATAGATATATATATATATAAGTACAAGAATAAAAGCAGCACACCAGCCACACACTCTTCTCATTTTTTTTTTTTTTAAAAAAACTTTCGCCTTTTATTTAGGCTTTGTCGTATCTGCAACAAATAGTCATGTAAATGCACACTCCCACCACCCAACCACACCACACGCACAACCAACAAAAACCCCC
>JADBJO010028586.1:10000-17500 GCA_016801955.1 Conus betulinus | reverse complement strand
GACGAGCACGCACAAAATACCCCCCCCCCCCCCAGTCCCCTCGCACACACAGAGTGGCATATATTAAGAGCATTTGGGAAAGAGAAAAGAAAAAACGATAATCAGAGAAATAAATATTTGATTGCGTATGTTCATACATAAATCATACATAAAATAGATCACGAAACAGCATCGTATAACATATCACATTAAGGCACAGTCCAACATAATTATCACAGCACGGTATTATAACGCCAAATGTTACAACACTACACAGCACAGAGTACCAGAGAATAGTATTGTACAATATATGACAGCACAGATCAACATATCGCAGCATAGTATAGTGCAACGTATCACAGCAAAACGCGACGAAGATGAGGAAAACAACAACAACATTACAGCTCAGTATAGTACAACATATCACAGCACAGTACAAATGTTAACAGCACGGTATACTACAACACATACAGGCCTATACAGAGCAGTACGTCACAGCACAGCATTATACAACTGACCATGAACAGAGTGGAGTACAAAGTATTACAGGACAATATAGAAAAAACGTAATGAGGTCTACATAGTTGTTCATGGTAATGCACTCTAATGTACAACATACCGCAGCACAGTGTAGTCCAACACACAGCAGCATAGCAGCTCTGTAAGATACACGTTGTCACAGTACAGTAGCTTACCATAGCAGAGTGTAGTATGGTTTATCACAGCACAATACGGTACATACTGCAGAGGTGCTACATAGCACAGCACTGTAATGTACAATACATCACAACACAGGATAGTGCAAGGTATCAGAGCACTGTATAGTACAACATACCACAGCACTGTGTAGTACAAACATATCACAGCACTGTATAGTACAATGTATCACAGCACTGTAGAGTACAACATATCACAGAACTGTAAAGTACAACATATCACAGCACTATATAGTACAAAACATATCACAGCACTGTATAGTACAACATATCACAGCACTGTATAGTACAACATATCAGAGCACAATATAGTACAACATATCACAGAACTGTATAGTAAAACATATCACAGCACTGTATAGCACAACATACCACAGCACTGTATAGTACAACATATCACAGCACTGTATAGTACAAGATATCACAGCACTGTATAGTACAACATATCACAGCACAGTACAGTACAACGTATCATAGCACTGTATAGCACAACGTATCGCAGCACTGTATAGTATAACATATCACAGCACAATATAGTACAACGTATCACAGCACTGTATAGTACAACATATCACAGCACTGTATAGTACAACATATCACAACACTGTATAGTACAACGTATCACGGCATTATATAGTACAACATATCACGGCACTGTATAGTACAAACATATCACAGAACTGTAAAGCACAACATATCACAGAACTGTAAAGCTCAACATATCACAGAACTGTAAAGTACAACATATAACAGCACTGTAAAGTACAAAATTTCACAGCACTGTATAGTGCAACATTTCACAGCATAGCATAGTACAACATTTCACAGCCAGTAAAACATCACAGCACAGTATAGTAAAACATCACAGCACAGTATAGTAAAACATATCACAGCACAGTATAGTTTAACGTTTCACAGCACTGTATAGTACAACATTTCACAGCACTGTATAGTACAACGTTTCACAGCACTGCATAGTACAACATATCATAGCACTGCATAGTGGAACAAATCACAGCACTGTTATAGTACAACATATCACAGCACTGTATAGTACAACATATCACAGCACTGTATAGTACAACATATCACAGCACTGTAAAGCAAAAAAAAAAAAAAAAAAAGCAAAAAAAAAAAAAAACAACACAGTATGGTAAACATATCACAGCGTATAGTACAACGTATCATTACATCGTATAGAAGAACGCTTAGGGGCAGTGTATAGCACAACATAACACAGGGGAGAATAGTACACGAAATGCACTATAATGCAGGATACCAGAACACAGCACATATTACACACACAACATATTACAGTAAAGTATAGCACAAAGTATCACAGCATAGTGTAGTTCACCGTATGACAGCACAATGCAGAAAACACATTACAACACGGTTGTATACAACATATCACTGCACAGTATAGCGTAACATTTCCTCACAATACTAAAGTAGAACATAGCACAACAGAACCTCACAGTACAGTAAAACATGTCTTTGCGCAATATAAAACACGTTACAGAGCAGCATAGTGCAAACATGTTAAAGCACACATAACAGAACAGTACAGTGCAACATAACATAGCATAGAACAACGTTCCACAGATTTGTACAACATACTACAGTAATAAAGTCGAACGTATTACAGTACAGTATACCACAACATATCAGTGAAGTATTTTACAACATTCCACAGCGCAGTATAAAGAGATACGCCACGGCAAAGTATCTCACAGCACTAAGAATTGCATCATGTCATTGCACAGTATAGTACAAAGTATTACTGTAATGTATAGTCGCACATACAACAACATAGTATACTAAAAGAAAATATCACGTACTAGAGTGTATAGAACAAGACGTCAGAGCGCAGTATAGTGCAACATACCACAGTACAGTCTAGTACAACATACCACAGAACAGAATAGTACAACATAACAGCACAGTCTAGTACAACATACCACAGCGCAGTCTAGTACAACAAGTATCAACATAACAGCACAGTATGGTATAGCATAACACAGTACTGTATAGTACAACATAACACAGCACAACATAGTACAACATAACAGCACAGTATAGTACAACATAACACAGCACAATATAGTACAACATAACAGCACAGTATAGTACAACATAATACAGCACAATATAGTACAACATAACAGCACAGTATGGTATAACATAACACAGCACTGTATAGTACAACATAATACAGTACAATATAGTACAACATAACAGCACAGTATAGTACAACATACCACAAGACAGTACAGTACAACATACAACAGCACAGTATAGTACAACATACCACAGCACAGTACAGTACAACATACCACAGTACAGTATAGTACATCATATCACGGCACAGTATGATGAACTGTATTACAGCATGGTGTAGCACAAATTATCACAGCACAATATAATGCAACGTACCACAGCACTGTATCGTACAACATTTCACAGCACAGAATGGTACATTTCACAGCACAGTAAAGCACAAACAAATCACAGCGCAGTATAGCACAAGAAATCACAGCACAGTATAGTACAACATTTCACAGCACAGTATAGTACAACATACCACAGCACAGTATAGTACAACATACCACAGCACAGTGTAGTTCAACAAATCACAGCACTGTATAATACAACAAATCACAGCACAGTATAGTACAAAATATCACGGCACAGTATAGTACAACAAATCACAGCACAATATAGTACAACATATCACAGCACTGTATAGCACAACAAATCACAGCACAGTATAGTATAACATATCACAGCACTGTATAGTACAACAAATCACAGCACAATATAGTACAACGTGTCTCCGCACAGTACAGTACAACGTATCTCAGCACAGTATAGTACGATGTATCACAGCAGAAAGTACAACGTATCACAGCACCGTGTCGTACAAAAAGTACATTTCACAGCAGAGTATAGTATAACATTTCAAAGCACAGTATAGTACAACATTTCACAGCACCGTATAGAACAACATATCGCAGCACTGTATAGTACAATATTTCATAGCACAGTATAGTACAACATATCACAGCACTGTATAGTACAACGTATCATAGCACTGTATAGTACAACGTATCTCAGCACTGTATAGTACAACGTATTACAGCACAGTATAGTACAACATACCTCAGCACTGTATAGTACAACATATCACAGCACTGTATAGTACAATATTTCACAGCACAATGTAGTACAACTTATCACACAGTATAATGCAATGTATCACAGCACAGTATAGTACAATGTAGCACAACACAGTATAATGCAATGTGTCACAGCACAGTATGGTACAATGTACCACAGCACAGTATAGTACAATGTAGCACAGCACAGTATAATGCAATGTGTCACAGCACAGTATGGTACAATGTATCACAGCACAGTATAGTACAATGTAGCACAGCACAGTATAATGTATAATGCAATGTGTCACAGCACAGTATGGTACAATGTACCACAGCACAGTATAGTACAATGTGTCACAGCACTGTATAGTACAACGTATCATAGCACTGTATAGTACAACGTATCTCAGCACTGTATAGTGCAACGTATTACAGCACAGTATAGTACAACATACCTCAGCACTGTATAGTACAACATATCACAGCACTGTATAGTACAATATTTCACAGCACAATGTAGTACAACTTATCACACAGTATAATACAATGTACCACAGCACAGTATAGTACAATTTGTCACAGCACAGTATAATGCAATGTATCACAGCACAGTATAATGCAATATATCACAGCACAGTATAATGCAAATGTATCACAGCATAGTATAATACAATGTATCATAGCACAGTATAATGCAATGTATCACTACAGAAAGTACAACGTATTACAACACAGTGTAGTACAACATATCATAGCACTGTATAGTTCAACACATCACAGCAGTGTATACTACAAGATATTACAGTACTGAAAAGTATAACAAAGAACAACACAATACAGCAGAACATAACAGAAGAGAACCTTGCACAGCAAGACAAACCAGTTACACGTCTAAACGTTTGAAGGTTAAACAAAAAAAAGATTTGAAGCGATCGCACACACACACACACACACACACACACACACACACACACACACACACACACACACACACACACACTGACTGACGACTGACTGACTGACTGACTGACTGATGATTGAAACCAATTTACTGTCAGATTAACTCATAGTTTTCACTGACATTGAAGAAAAACGTTATGAACAGAGGATCAATATTTTTCATTTCAACACACACACACACACACACACACACACACACACACACACACACACACACACACACACACACACACACACAGAGTAACACACACAGAGAGAGTTACAGAGTTACAGAGTTACAGAGTCACACACACACACACACACACACACACACACACACACACACACACACACACACACACACACACACACACACACACACACTCACTCACACACACACATCTCTATACGAACACCCTCACACACTCACATACACACAAAACACATCCATACATACATACGCGCGCACGCTAGCGTGCGCACACAAGCACACACATACGGACGCACGCACGCACACACACAAACACACACACACACTAACTGACAGACTGACTGACTGACTGAAACCATTTACTGTCAGACTAACATATTGTTGTACTGGTATTTAAAAAACCTTTATAAATCAATGAGAAACGAGAATAATACAAATAACATCTGAATGACATACAAATCATAAAGGAAACTTAACAGGGAAAACATTTAACATTTATGAGTACAATAATGAAATCAGAAATTGTAATGATAAAACAAATTGCATCTCAATTGTACTGAAAATCTCTCTCTCTCTCTCTCTCTCTCTCTCTCTCTCTCTCTCTCTCTCTCTCTCTCTCTCCGACCACCATAAACACACACACACACACACACACACACACACACACACACACACACACACACGCGCGCGCGCGCGCGCGCGCGCGCGCGCGCGCGCGTCCTCCCCCCACCCCCTCCTCTCCTACACACTCAAAAGATACCCACATAAAAAACCGTACAACATACACTCACATATAAGCAACAATGACTATAAAAAAAAGTTGAAATCCGAGCCAAAGAGAAATTGAATGTGTGCACGCACATTATATTCACTCACATACAAACAAATAAAACCAAATCTCTCTCTCTCTCTCTCTCTCTCTCTCTCTCTCTCTCTCTCTCTCTCTCTCTCATACACACACAGACAGACACAGACACAGACACAGACACACACACACACACACACACACACACACACACACACACACACGCGCGCGCGCGCGTGCGCGCGCGTGCGCGCGTACACGCGCACCCCCCCCCCATACACACTCAAAACCATACCCACATACAAAAAAGTACAACATACACTCACATATAAACAACAATGAGTAATAAAAAAAAAAAAAAAAAAGAAATCCGAGCCAAGAGAAAATTGAAAAAAAAAAAAAAACATACAAAATAAACAAAGGATGAATAAACAAACAAACAAACAAACAAATAAATAAATAAATAAATAAATAAATAAATAAATAAATAAACGACCAAACAAATAAACGAAAACAAGGGGGGAAAGTATAGCCAACAATACGCAAAGAAGCACAAAGGAACCCCGTCTTGAGACATGATAACTATTACTCAGGTTCAACGAGAACTTTCTTTATTACAGAATCATGATCCAAAGCACAAAAACTTGTCCATGCCTAAAATCTCTATAAACATTAAATCGCAATTAAGACCACTTCCCACAAATTATGTACATATAAAGTCAAAGCTGGCATAGCCTATTGGCGTAGAAGCAATGAACTGTCACAAGTTCACGATGTTTACGGCACGGCATGATGTAACACGGAGCCCACCCCTCTCCTTTCGCCGCCTTTAACCTTCCCTGAACTGAATAAGGTACCCATTTATTGCATGCGTGTGCGCATGCGTGCGCGCGCGCGCGCGCACACACACACACACACACACACACACACACACACACACACACACACACACACACTAAACGAATAAATTCCAAGGTTAAGTACCGAACACCATTCCAGCAACTTACAGAGCAGCCTTGCGTTGCAATGACTGCAAGAAATATTCAATCATAAACAAAGCTTGCTCTTAAAAGGTAAAAAAAACAAAAAAAAAAACCCCAAAACCCCCAGAGTTACCGGCCTTCATGGCACCTGTGCAGGCGATGGAATGATCCACTGTCTTGAAACTGAGAAGTCAACATGCTGGGGAAGTATTTGGAAAAAAAAGAGTACAAAGAACGGTTGCAGGCAGACCCAAGTGGAAACTAAAACAAGACCTTTTGCCACACATGCAACAAATATCCTAACAGTGACTATTTGATTGGTCTCAGTATTTCATGATCATTGTTATTAAACTTGTCCTTGAAGTAAGTCCTTGTATTTAAAAAAAAAAGTGTTTGAAAAGTCCTCAGAAAGTCCTGAATTTTTCGTCAGGAAATCTGTATGAACCCTGAAGTTTTATAACCTGTCGTGTTTCCATCTCCAAGACTTTCGTCATCAAAATTCATTCTTCACATCGGTCGTGTGCCAGCACAAGTTTTTCAGCCTGGGCAGTGTAGCTGAAAACGCTGTTCCAAGCTGGCTGTTTTCTTTCAGACTGACCCCAGTTGAACTGCATGCCACATACAGTCCGTGAACCATTCATGTCACAGAACGTTTTATTCCTACAGTTTCACCATGTTTTTGTAGTTGCGTTTGGCAAAGCATGGC
>JADBJO010028586.1:0-5000 GCA_016801955.1 Conus betulinus | reverse complement strand
TTGGAGGGTGAAAACAATAGTGTTGCTATTTCATTTGTCAGTAAAATGGTGAGAAGTTACGCCGTTAAGTGTAAGCTTCAAAATCTGTAGAAACTAGACTACAATTACACTCAGAATAAACATGAAAGACATTTGCGATCCTAAGGAACACAGTTGTGATCCCATGGAAAATTGTCGTAATTTTCACGATAATAACCGTTTTTTTCTGCTTTTGGCTATTTTCGCACAGGACGAAATGGCTGTTTTTTCCAAAGAAAGAAGACGCTAGTATGCCCCCGTGTATTATTATCATAATTGTCATTATTATTATTATTACTATCATTCTTCATTTTGTTCTTGTACTTTTTCTTGTCATTATCATTATCACCATCATCATCACCATTATCATCATCATCATTCATCATCATCGTCGTCATCATCATCATATCTTCGTCGTCGTCGTCATCATCATCATTATCATCATCATCATCATCATCATCATCATCATCATCATCATCATCGGTATCATCATCATCATCATCATCATCATCATCATCATCATCATCATCATCATCATCATCTCATCATCGTCGTCATCGTCGTTCTCATTATCGTTTACCATTGCAGTACATGGAAGTGGTCCAGCGAATGACACTGGGGCGGTCAGTGACCTTAACAGCCTCCGGAGGCCCGTGATGCCAGGTCATCAGGCAAAAAAAAAAAAAAAAAAAAAAAAAAAAAAAAAATCGTGGTGCAGTTCTTCATGTCTTCCATCTGCACTTCTCCGCCGTTCCCCTTTCTGGAACATTCCCACCTCCCACAGGACCCTGCAACATGGTCTCGTTCGGCGTGAGTAGCAGCTATTGCCACTCCTTTTTGTTGAGTTGACGACAACTCTGTTGAAAGACAAACAAACACAGCAGACCAAATTCATGCTCAACCATTTTTAGCTTCTAGACCTTCGACCAGTTACATTCACTCTTTAAAATACCGCTTTTAGTTATTCTTTTTTTTTTAATTTCTTTTTTTTTCAGCACCGTCAAACGCTCACTCCTCAGCATCATGCAAAATACTGTCCCAAAAACTCGATACAAACGGAACGCAGCCCGACTTACTGTAGTAAAACGCGCGCGCGCGCGCGCGCGCGCGCGTGTGTGTGTGTGTGTGTGTGTGTGTGTGTGTGTGTGTGTGTGTGGTGTGTGTGTGTGTGTGTGTGTGTGTGTGTGTGTGTGTGTGTGTGTGTGTGTGTGTGTGTGTGTGTGTGTGTGTGTGTATGTGTGTGTGTGTGTGTGTGTGTGTGTGCGTGTGTTGAGTGTGTGCTGTGTGTGTGCTGTGTGCGCGTGTGTGTGTGTATATATGTGTGTGTGTGTGTGCGTGCGTACGTATATGCGTATGTGTGCATGTGTGTGTGCGCGCACGCACGGGCGTGCTTTCGTGTGCTTGCTTGCTTGCGCGCGCGTGTGTGTGTATTTAGTGTGAGTGTGTGTGTGTGTGTGTGTGTGTGTGTGTGTGTGTGTGTGTGTGAGTGTGTGAGTGTGAGAGAGAGAGAGAGAGAGAGAGAGAGAGAGAGAGAGAGAGTGTGTGTGTGTGTGTGTGTGTGTGTGTGTGTGTGTGTGTGTGTGCACGGCAGATGTGGAATTTCACCTGATATCCCCACTTCCTTAATCCTCGTTTTCCGCTTTCTCCGCTGAGTGCTGCCATCTCAATCTCTCCGTCTATCCAGGCACGCGTTAAAAAGAAAAACAGCACACACACACATACGAAAGAAAAAAAAAATAAAAGAAGCTAGAAACTGTCCCCCCCCCCCCCCCCCCCCCCCACATCCTCCTCCCTCCACTTATCTCCACTCCCACTCCCACTCCCACCACCACCACCACCGCCACCACCCACCTCTTGCATCCTCTCTCTCTCTCTCTCTCTCTCTCTCTCTCTCTCTCTCTCTCTCTCTCTCTCTCTCTCTCGCCATTCCTTTCGCAGCGAGCGCATATGTTTTAACTTGCGCGCTTGGCCGTACAGCGGAGAACTGGGTGATACGGCAATAATGCCAGGGCCGCGTTCCACGGGCCGGTGCGCCCCGCTGGCACTAAAGAGTCAATTTGTTATGGGCTCAGTCCTCGCGGTATTCATTGCCTGCTAGTTTTACTGGGCTTCCACGACGGCTAACCCGTGGCTGTGATGGATTCATGAAGTTGGAGTACGGAGGCGCGCGCGCGCATGTATGTGTGTGTGTGTGTGTGTGTGTGTGTGTGTGTGTGTGTGTGTGTGTGTGTGTGTGTGTGTGTGTGTCTCTGTGTGTGTGTGTGTGTGTGTGTGTGGAGAGAGAGAGAGAGAGAGAGAGAGAGAGAGAGAGAGAGAGAGAGAGAGAGAGAGAGAGGAGAGAGAGAGCGAGAGCGACGACCGACAGACAGACAGACAGAAGACAGAAAGACAGACCAACAGACAGACAAACCAACCGACCGACAGACAGACCGACCGACAGACAGACAGTCCGACAGGCAGACAGACTGACAGACAGACCGAGAGACAGACAGACCAACCGACAGACAGACAAACAGACAGACAGACAGACAGACAGACCGACCGACCGACCGACCGACGGTCAGACAGACAGACGGACAGACAGGCAGGCAGACAGACAGACAGACAGACGGACGGACGGACAGACGGACAGACAGACAGACAGACGGACAGACAGACGGACGGACAGACAGACAGACAGACAGACAGACAGACAGACAGACGGGATCGGGGTGGGGGAGACTCGCGTCTTCCCATACAAGACCCATCTTCCAACAATGGAATGAAGTCGTTCTGGTCACACCAGCTCTTGGCAGCGCGGGGCAACAATGTACCCTAAAAGTGAGACTTACACCGCAAAGCCACCGTGACAGCCGGAGGGGGTGTGTGGGGGGGGGGGGGGGGGGGGGGGGGGGGGGGGGGAAGGAGGGGGGCATAGCAGGGCGATGCTGGCACTGCTAATTAAGGCTGATCGATCAGGGGTGACTTTGACTTGCAGGCTAGGTCAGTCTCTAAAACACTCGTTGTCATTGCGTCCTGCACAAAGACTGGCATGTCACGGAAAGCGCGGTCTGCCAGAGAGAGAGAGAGAGAGAGAGAGAGAGAGAGAGAGAGAGAGAGAGAGAGAGAGAGAGAGAGAGAGAGAGAGAGGGGGGGGGGGGGAGATGGGTAGGGGTGGGGTGGGCTTAGGTGTGAGGGGAGCTAATTAGCAAGACTCATTCACGTACGCGTAAGTGTACGTAGACTAAACATCCGTAAAAAAAAAAATGCTGTGTGTGTGTGTGTGTGTGTGTGTGTGTGTGTGTGTGTGTGTGTGTGTGTGTGAGAGAGAGGTGGGGGTAGGCTTAGGAATGGGAATGCTAAACAGGTGAACTCCTTAACATACACGCACGTGCATGACACGTATACCCTATCTGTAAAAAGATGCTCTGAGAGAGAGAGAGAGAGAGAGAGAGAGAGAGAGAGAGAGAGAGAGAGAGAGAGAGAGAGCAGAGAGGAGAGAGAGAGAGAGGAGAGGCAAGTATCAGCATTACTGTTAATTTGATTAACAAACCACCGCACGTGCGCAAAGTCACATATTTCTGCATCGCTCAGCACGTTGACAAGCAAACCATTTTTGGCGGTGAACATAGACACGTGAAGCCGCTTGCTTGCTCGACTTAGACCATGGATCGCAAATGTGTATACCAAGCATCATCCAAGTTTCGTCCTCAAGGAGCCTTACACGCCCCCACCACCCCCACCCTTCCTTCCCCACCTGTTTCCCAACCGTCTGTGTTTAAGGGCCTATCCCTAACCCAGCCGCCTTTCCCAACTTTAAATCGGTATTTCGTCATTGTTGTGTCAGTCCCATCTCCATGCCGCTCCAGTGATGTTCCAGTGTCTGTCTCAGTCAGTCATTCCCCTGACCGCTGGGGGCGTTGGGGGGGGGGGGGGGGGGGGGGGGGGGGGGGGGGGGTGGACGTGATGAGGCAGCAGCCGCCGTGTCTCTCCAGGCTTTTCTGTTGGCAGTTGTCGTGAGATCTGGCATGGTCATTTTGGTCCAGTCCTTTACATTTTCGGACCAACTCTTTTTCTGCCGTCCTGGTCTGCGCCCTCCTTCAACGGTACCTTGAAGGATGGTTTTTGAGAGGGTGTGTGTGACCAATGACGTGGCCAAACCATGCCATCTTCCGTCGTTTGACGGTTGCCAGAAGTGGTTCGTGGGGCCCAACTAGGTTGGTGACCAGGTGCCGCACATAATCATTGGTCTTGTGCTCTTTGTAGGAGATGCAGAGTAGTTTCCTCAGGCACCTGGTCTCAAACGCCTGGATCCTTCTTTCTGTTTCAGGCCATCAGTGTCCATGTCTCGCAGCCATATAACAGGATGGAGACACTAGTGACTTGTAGAGCCGGGAATTTTGTGTGGAATTTGATGTTGCTCTTCCACACTCTGTTCAGTCTGGCCATCGCTGCTGATGCGGAGTTGATCCTGATTCGGATTTCTGCTGTGCAGGTGCCATCTTTGGACAGGGTTGCTCCCAAGTACCTGAAGCTGGTCACTTCTTCCAGGGGCTCACCATTCATGGTTATGTTGGCACTGCTGTTAGTCGGAGCATTTGCAAGGTTGCAAGGTGAGGCGACTGCTGGCGGAATCTAAACAAACTTGAAAAATTGTTGATAAGACTCCGCAAAAAAAAAAGAAAGAAAAAAAAAAAAAAAAAAAGAAGAAAAAAAAAAAAAAAAAAAAAACGTTGACAAACGAATCACAAGACAAAACCCGACGCGTTTCGATCTCTTAGATCTTCTTCAGGCAAGATACACAACACTCAGGACAACGAAAATGAACGAGCGAACACTTTTTGAAACGCCCATATTGTGCCGAACTGGATGAAGATAAGTAACTGCTCGTTCATTTTCGTTGCCCTGGGTGTTGTGTTTCTCGCCCGAAGAAGACCTAAGAGGTCGAAAACGCATTGTGTTTTGTCGTGTGATTCGTTTGTCAACGTTTTTCGGCGGAGCTT
>JADBJO010028585.1:0-15000 GCA_016801955.1 Conus betulinus | reverse complement strand
AATAAAGAATATCAGCAAATAGGATTGTCGGGATAATCAGACACTACCACTTGACAAATGAGACCTTCATCCAGCTGTACAAGTCACTTGTAAGACCAGTCCTGGAGTATGGGCACTCGGCTTGGCAACCTCACCACAAGACTGTGTGTGCCGAGGTGAAGGATGTTCAGCGCAGAGCAACAAAGCTCCTTTCATCGTTCAAAGACAAATCCTACCCAGAACGCTAGGCCATACTCTAGTTACCCAGTCTAGAACATCGACAGGCTCGAGATGACATGATTGACCTGTACAAGTACGTGCACGGATTGTACAGGGTGAAGAACCCTCAGGTTCAGCTATTTGATAGCAGAGATCAAGGGGCAACAGCCTGAAACTAGTCAAAGGTCACAGTAGGCTGCAAGTACAGGAAGTTTTTTTTTTTCTCCGAGAGAGTCATCAACTGCTGGATTAGCCTCCAGAGAGCAGATAGTCACAGCCCCATCAATGAACACCTTTAAGTCCAGACTGGATGCCCACTGAAACAGTCTGCCTTCAAAGTTTAATCCAGTATGCTATGAACAGGTGGTGGTAGTACCAGATCCTTTCGATACCCCACGCATGCAAGTTCTTAGGTGTAGACTGTCTACAAGTCTTGAAGTGAACAGGCCTCCAATGAGGCCTCCAACACATCCAGTTCAAGTTCAAAAAGGGCATAGTGGTGTGTTGATATTGTTCCAGAGTTAAACTGTACAGTGAGCCAGTAAACAAACCAGAAGCTGCATGCCACGATAGTACACACACATGACATTGCCATTATGATAATATAGAAAGAAAAAAAAATGATGTGTGGGCTAGACAGTCTTTTTCAAGTTGAAATCAGTGCAGCTCAGCCAAGCACACATGGTCTCTTCAGGACTATCTAACACTTCAAACCAATTCACACGGTCACAAGTCAAAACAAAAACATACAGAGACACATACACACATCCTGCAAACACACACACACACACACACACACACACACACACACACACACACACACACACACACACACACACGCATATACACACATCAGTTAGCATAATTCAATGCTAATCTGGTGATATCCAAAGTGCTGACCCACATCACTCCCAGTGAATAGAGACACATATGGGCAGACGCTGCAGGATGGATAGCTAGTGTCCACCCTGAACACTACCGGGTATGTGCAAGGTAGCAACAGAAAAAACTGGTATGTGATAAACTTCTATCAAGTAAAAAATGTATGACTATGACTATGAGTTTAGAAGACAGAGGAATGGCCCACAGATGTTTTCTGTTTGATTCTTTACCCTTGATTACGACATCAGTAATACTTTCAAACATGCCCTTTTAGGTCACAACAGGATTCAGACAATATAATCAACAGAAAGAAAAAAAAAAGCGAGGAAAATGTACATATTGTCACTGAACAAACAACCCAACTAAAACCATATGAGCACCTTCCATCCTTGATTTGAACTTAAGTCCATCAATCATGTGGCTTATAGCCCCACCAACCGCTGTGGGCTATATCAGGGATGACCCAGGAGGAAGGGAAGGTGGGCATGTACCAGGAAAGCCACAACATGCCGTAAAATATCAGAAAATGTCATTGGTCAATATTGAGAATATAAATCATGCTAATCCAGAATGACCATTCAACACATCTTATAAACTGTGGCTGCAAGAGGTGAAGTTTGCAATTCATGTATAGAATTGAGAAAAAGAAAGAAAAGAAAGAGAGCATTCACAATCAATAACAATTAACATGGGTACAAAATCTCATCGCAAGTTCAGTGGTGATGCTTGTAATCAAGTCCTGTGAGTTAATATGGTGCAGACACATTTGTGTTTGTGCAGTTTGTATCCTTTAATATGGCATTAAAAGGATATATCTTTACCTAATTTTGCCTTGAACAAAAAAATGTGACATACCTGTACAGTATTGCTGACTTTTCATTTGTAAATTTGGGTTGAAGACATCCTTGCAGAAAACTTTGTGAAATTGTGTATCAAGGTTGGGTCAGTTGACATACTTCTTGCACGTGGTGTGTGTGTGTGTGTGTGTGTGTGTGTGTGTGTGTGTGTGTGTGTGTGTGTGTGTGTATGTGTGTGTGTGTTTTAATACTTACAGTGTAAATATTCTATTTGACTGTATTACGAATGGGAAAACATGTGGAGATACTTTGAAGTGTATGTTATGTGGACGTGCAATGTGACTTGATTACATGAGCTTGGCTACTTCATGTGCATGTCATTGAGCAGATCTGGGCGTTTTACGATGATAATACTTTGCCACTACACGGCCATTTCCTTTCTTGAGGACAAATAAATCATCCTATGTCTGAATGTCTTACAGCCCTCTGCAGCTCTCCACTAAACTGTTTCAACATACAGCTACAAGGGATGGAAGACTAGTCTGACTTCACTTTAACTGTTCCAGCATATAGCTACAAGGGATGGAAGACTAGTCTGACTTCACTTTAACTGTTTCAACAACAGCTACAAGGGATGGAAGACTAGTCTGACTTCACTTTAACTGTTTCAACATACAGCTACAAGGGATGGAAGACTAGTCTGACTTCACTTTAACTGTTTCAACATATAGCTACAAGGGATGGAAGACTAGTCTGACTTCACTTTAACTGTTTCAACATATAGCTACAAAAGGATGGAAGACTAGTCTGACTTCACTTTTCAATAAAAGTGACCATTGGTTTCATCAGATCAGAAAATGCAGTTACCTACTTACAAAAACATATTTGGTTTCATCTTGTCTCGGCAAGGGCGGCGGTGATAAATATCTGTTTCATTGGTACTGGACATGTCATCACAGATAACATGTACCCAACTTTGACAGTCAGAACACTGCTGCCATACTATTTCCTCACTGCTACCATTATCTCTTCACAAAAGCAAATGGCACATTGATTTAGATGGTGTTACTACGTTCAACTTTTTGGTTAACAGTTCACATTCTTTGACATCTGGCTTGCACAGTTTCAACCGTTTCTTTTTGGACTTTCTTTTTGTGGGAAAAAAAAACACATCATCCGTTCCTGGGCCTGAAAATTTTTGTTTCCAGGGAATTTCTCATGTATTTTCAATTTCTTTACCTGACTTATCTCAATTGTTTCCAAACCATTTGAAATACTCTTGGCAGATTTAACATTTGAAATTACACTCTTTAGAGCTTCAATGCTATTAGCACTATTAATTATAGAGATAAGTTCATTTACTTCTTTGAGTGCGACATCCCGCAGTTCATGTAGTTTATTAGAACAGTCAGTGTTTGGATTACAAATGAAACTCTTAAAATACTCCTTGCCGTCTATTGCACATTCTTCATGCGTGTCAGCTTCTGAGGTCATTTCCATCATGACCTCTTGGTCTTCAGTTTGTGTTTCACTCTGAGATTCCTGACAAGATGTTTGCGTAAGAACGATTTGCACTGCATGTAGATGTTTACATGACAACTCTCTAGTTATATATTAAAAACAAGTACATGAAAACTTATGCACACATATCTTACATTCTTCACAAACTTGTCTGCATGAGCACTGCTGACATTCAGGAATTCAATTGACAAAGTAAACCTGATTACTGCAGTCTGCACTTGATGGCACAATCCACTCATCCTGATAATGAGTATGGACCACAAGATGACTTATATCCTGCGCAGCTTTATGACTATTTCGAATTTCACGTAGTTTGTGAGTGATTTTCCCCTTTTGACATTTAATTAACTGGTCACATGCCTTATCTTAAGTAACACAAACAGCAAATATTCACTCTTCTGTTTTGTTTTTTTTTTGTGAAAAATTTTTTTGTGAAAGTCTTTCAAAACACACGGTGAAATGCTTCAGCGTGCACGTTTGTGTTTGATAAACCTCCCTTTTGAAAGCAAGCTGCCCATAATTCATAAGTTTTGACAAAATAGCGATGAAAAACTGGATGAGCTTGCAGAATCTCTTCAATCTCTGTCAACATTTTTCTGAATTTTCTTTCATCTACTTCTCTCCACAGCATGGATAAGTGGGCATAGAAATAAACTTGTTCTTTAGATGGGACTACTTCATTCAATTTCTTCTTCCATGCTTTTTCAGCATGCCAGGAACAATAAAGTCTTTTTTGTGGCAAAGAAAACACACGACACCATGCACTGTAAAATGCATTTGCCAAATCGCTCATAAATACAACAGTTGGATAATATTGTCCATAATTAACCTCTTTCAATGCACTAAGAAATACTTGTAAAGCTTCTGTGTCCTCCTTATTGGAAACTGCCCGTGCTACTGGAATAGTTTCTCCAAAATCATCATATACAAGGATAGAAATTAATAAAAATCATACTGTGTTGTTGAAGGAGTGGAATCCACACAGATCATCTTATGTGAAAAGCGTTTCATCATTTCCTTTTGAAATGCAGTTTGAATACACATTAGGAAGTCATTCTGCTAGCAAAAAACAGTAGATCAGATGAAATCAGTCGAACTGGAAGCGGACAATGCCCGGCGTAAAGGAGCGGGAAAAGAGAGCACGAACGCCTTGCGGTAAAAGAATGCGATACTTACCAAGACAAGAGTATAGTAATCCGCAGCACCATCAGTTGATTGGGCGTACATGTTCACGCGGTATGATTGATTTACCTGAAAGGGTATTCCTCAAATAAAATGGCGGCGAATACGTCATCTATAAACAGCCAATCAGAATTGGGTGTATGGGTCTCCTTTAGCTGCAAGTGCAGGCCTGTGGTATATTTCAATGTAATTCAAAATGAAGGGGGAAAACCTTCACCCAGACACAAAGGAATAACAAAAGAAGTTTTCTTCAAAGCACACCCTTTGTTTTGCAGGTAAGAAATAGCAGCCCACTGGTCAGGTTCACTGATCTCAGGATCCATAGATCTCGGAGTCAGTAGATCTTCACATGAAGAGCACCTACATGCTGGTAAATAATCCAGCTGTTGGACTGCGAGATCTCGGGGCCAACTGGTCCTAAGGTTAATAGATTCCATTGTGTGTGTGTGTGTGTGTGTGTGTGTGTGTGTGTGTGTGTGTGTGTGTGTGTGTGTGTGTGTGTGTGCGGACGCGTGGGAATGCGCGTGTGTTTGTGTGTATAAGCATAATCCAGGCGTCCACGTACATGGGTGCCTGCACGTGTGTACTATGCACCAAAGAGCGCTCACCTGCTTTCTTTCTGTATGTGTGTTGCGCGCTTGTGCATGTGAGCGTGTGGATGTGCGTGTGTGTGTGTGTATGTGTTGATGAGGGAGTAAATGTGTCTGGCTTTTTGCGTATGCCTGCATTTTTGTCTGTTCGTTTACGCGTGTCTGGGGATTTGTGCTCTCAGCGAAGTATTTGTGTGTGCGCGTATCTCGGAGAGAGAGAGAGAGAGAGAGAGAGAGAGAGAGAGAGAGAGAGAGAGAGAGAGAGAGAGTGTGTGTGTGTGTGTGTGTGTGTGTGTGTGTGTGTGTGTGTGTGTGTGTGTGTGTGTGTGTGTGTGTGTGTGTGTGTTCGTATGTCAGAGTGTGTTATGCTGGCATGCAACGTCGCCTTCAACTTTGCGGACATAAGATCCGACAGTGGATGGAGGAAAAAGTGGATTTACATTTTCTGGTATCAAAACTCAGTGTAACTATTTTCACAACTTTTTACAGTTTTGCTCACTCTGACATTCGTCAACCATTCCAGTCGTGAAGGAACCCAGTTTCTACGAGTTAGATTCGATAAAAAAGAGAACATTTAACAGTCACATCCAGTTTGAAAACTTCTTGTTTGAAAGAAATGAGCATTCAGAGTCGTGACACATAGAGATTGGGGCGCTTATAAGAAAACGCTTCTCCATCTGCACAGGGTTCTGGCCTGCTCCAAATTGGACAACGGACATGATGTCTACAGTTCTGTTAGCCCTTCCTATCTCATGTTCTCCCATCTCGAGCCGCCTCATTCCGTCTGCACACCACCTCTGTATACAGTCTGCATGAAGAGAGGCAGGAGAACCATCCCTCCTCAAACGTCGGCTGAAATTTTCTCTGAACTACTGTCCGAACCTCTTTTCTGAGCACCAAACCCCGCTTCTGACCGTGATTTTCAACCGACGTGCCTCAAGAAATTTTGAAGACACCCTGACTGCCAATCCAGTCAAATCAGTGCAAAACTGACCTGACGATTGAAAACCAGACAAGGTCTAACAGTCGATGTAAAATAATCTGGCATCAAA
This sequence comes from Conus betulinus, assembly GCA_016801955.1. Taxonomy (NCBI): domain Eukaryota; kingdom Metazoa; phylum Mollusca; class Gastropoda; order Neogastropoda; family Conidae; genus Conus; species Conus betulinus. The sequence continues at coordinate 8,778 of JADBJO010028585.1, read as the reverse complement.
GTTTTCTTGGCTTCACTAAGGTCCCAGGAATGAGGAAAGTTTTAGATGATGATTTGAAAAAAAAATCTTCAGTAAAATACCAAGCCAACTTCTTTTTTTTTTTCTTTTCTTTATCTTTTTCTTTCTCTTCTTTTTGCTATCGAAAATGATCTATTGCTGGAAAACTATAGTATTTTAGCACTCAAGTCGCTAAATATCGATCAACGAAAACTACTAATATTCAAATTTAGTATTACCCACTATTATTTAATGTGAACACTTAATTAACAAGTGCAATCATCTATTATATAAAGCTCAGTTTGTCTGTCTGTCTGTTCGGTTGTACACGGCCACAGTTTTAGGCTGATCGCCACCATATTTGGTATCATTATCCTTGCTGTCCTACAAACAGCAACGTCGTCGGGTCAGCGATCACGTGACGCATTGCATCATGACGCAGTTTGCGTCCACAGACGCAAAACTAAACATCGGAACACTACACGGCCACAGGTTCAGGCCGATCGGCACCAAATTTGGTATCGCATTGCGTCGTGACGCAAGTTCCGTCCACAGACGCAAAAACTGAACATCGGAACATTACACGACAAACTCACCGGGGCAAGACGGGGTCGAAGCGCGTAAGCGCTAGTCGACTATATAAACCTCAGTTTGTCTGTCTGTCTGTTCGCTTATACACGCCCACAGTTTTAGGCCGATCGCCACCAAATTTGGTATCAAGTATCCTTGGTGTCCAACAAACAGCAACGTTGGGTCGGCGATCATGTGACGCACTGCGTTGTGACGCAAGTTTCGTCCACAGACGCAAAACTGGACATCGGAACACTACACGACAGACAAAGTCGCCGGGGCGAGACCGGGTCGAAGCGTGTAAGCGCTAGTGTGCTATACAGATCAGATGCGAATAATGAATTTTCATTCATATCACTCACATTCGCTGCCCTCAAAATACGAAGGAGTGGTTGCGATTGGTGCTCCGTCAAAATCAACATAACACCTGTATAGCTACCAGGATATGTATCACTTAGCTAAAAGGGATATTTTTAGTGGTGTGTAAATTTAGCTGAAGAGGGGTACTTTTCAAAGTTAATAGGGAGAAAACCCGAATTGAATTATTTAGCTAAAATTGGACATTTCTCAATGTTAAAAGAGAGAAGTACTCGTATGCATTATCTAACCAAAGCAGGACATTTTTCAAAGATAATAGAGAAAAGCTGTCGCAATATTCAAATCATTCTAAATAGATTGCAACCGCAAGCAAATACTATTGTTGCTGAAAAAGTCTAGATTTTGCAAAGGCAGAAGTACTATCGAAAAACCTACTTACCCTTTGCAAAAAATACGTGCAGTACCGATTGGAGTTCTAGCGTGTCTTCATAGACTTTAAGAAGGCATTCGACATGGTCTGGCAGGAGGCACTATGGGGCACAATGAAGAAATATATCATTGGGCAGAAGCTTATCAACACCATCCCTTAGCTGTGCTCAAAAGCGGTCAGTGCATTGCTCACAGAGGGTGCTACAAGAAAATTATTCCGTGTTTCAACTGGTGTTCGTAAGGGCTATCTTATATCTCCCTCACTTTTCGCATCATCACAGATGCAACCGAAAACCATGTCAACACAGTTAGCATTAGAGGAGGAATCATCACAAACTTCTATTTACAGATGACATCAGTGGTCTGGCAGGCAAAGAACAAGAACTCGCCAAGCATGTTGAACGGCAGGATAAAAGATCAAAAGATACGGCATGGAAATCAACGCTGGGAAGACCAAGTTGATGGTCAGCCACACCACCACTCTATCAATACACGTGTTCACGGCCAGAGGCTAGAATCTGTTCAACAATTCACTTACATGGGATCCATCATAGGCGGTAAGAGATTAAAACCAGAAATTCTCTCAAGGGCAGCAAAGACACCCACAACACTGTCCATCATTATGTATGAAGGACAAGAACATCTCCATGAAACACACAAGATAAAGCTTCTGCGTGCACCGGCATGTTCCATCTTTCTACTCACACGCGTGATGTGGACCTTTGTACACACGGATCTGGAAAAAAAAATGCAAGCCATATACATAAGATGTAAAAAAAAAAAAGAGATGTTATTGCGAGAGACTAAACATCAGATACACTGATCATATCACCAGTCAACACGTGCGTCAAACCACCACGCAGCGCATAGGACCGCAGGAAGATCTACGAAGATCAGTCAAGAAAAGAATACTACGTTTGTATGGCCATGTAACAAGATCCAGTGGCCTTGATCATGCAATCCTGCAAGGAACTGTTGAAGGAGGGAGGCGGAGAGGAAGACAGAAAAGCCGATGGACTGATAACATCGCAGAGTGGACAGGGAAAACGGTGGCAGAGACCCAGTGTACTGAACAGTATCTAAAGAACTGGCGGAACCTGGTGAATTGTTCTTCAGGGTGGTCCTCCAATGACTCCCTACGGGGATTAAGAGAGAAGAAGATTCGTTTGCATTTGGTAGGCAAAGTGAGGCATTTTCAAATTTAATAGAGAGAGAAGTCCTGATATGCATGGTTTAGCCAAAGCGGATCATTTTTCACAGCTACAAAATCAACAGAGCATATAAGGAAGGGAGGTAAATCCTGACGTCATCATCCTTGTGATTGCAGAACGTCAGAAGTGACGTAGGCTACTGAAGATGCTGAGGATAACAGTTTCGCGAGAACTGGTTGCCAGGTTGGCTCCATGGGCTTACAGTTAAATCTTCCAAGTTCAAATCACGCTCACCTATAACATAAAAAACTGACTTCATTTCTTATAGTCCTTTCTTAATGTGTTGTCATGCTGTCGGGTTGATACAGTTACAGATAGATCCATTTTTGCCTGTCTCCAAAATTTTAGTTTTAGTATATGTGATCATGATTCTCGTCAATGTGCTATATAGTTTGTGATTTAAGATCACGTCCCAAATTTTTTTTTTTAGGTTTTCAAAAGTCCCGAGAGAAAATTGTCTATATACTTGCAGGATACACAGTCCTGTTTTCTAGGTGTAGTGGATGCTGTTTTGATCGATGTAGTGTGATGGCATTTGCAACAAGTAATGTGTGATGTGATGTGGTGTGTGTGATGTGATGTGTGATGTGTGTGTGTGTGTGTGTGTGTGTGTGTGTGTGTGTGTGTGTGTGTGTGTGTGTGTGTGTGTGTGCACGCACACGCTTGTGTGTGTGTGTGTGTGTGTGTGTGTGTGTGTGTGTGTGTGTGTGTGTGTGTGTGTGTGTGTAAAAGCGTGCACGCACACGCTTGTCTGTGTGTGTGTGTGTGTGTGTGTGTGTGTGTGTGTGTGTGTGTGTGTGTGTGTGTGTGTGTGCACGCGCGCTTGTGTGTGTGTGTGTGTGTGTGTGCGTGCGTGTGTGTGTGTGTGTGTGTGTGTGTGTGTGTGTGTGCGCGCGCGCGCGCGTGTGTGTGTTCAGATGGTGAAGACTTATGGATATGGCTCGGAGGAGACGATCTGGTGGAGAAGGGAAGGTTCGTGTGGCTGGACTGCACTGTCGTGCCCCTGTGCAGCCCCGTGTGGGGCACTGAGCAGCCTGACCAGCGAGATCAAGAAGACTGCCTCTGCAGGGATTCGACCAACCCTGGCCTGAGCGACTGTTTCTGTGACGACCCTAACAAGACCGTGTGTGAAAAGGATCCGGTGAGGAAGAACAGCCCCCTCAGTTCCCGGCCTGTTGTCAGCATCACCTTCCTTCCTCTGGTTCCATGTCTGTACAAATGCCAGCATACTGTATGCAACACCTAACACTGAAGCACACTCATACTTCACTCCTGACGAAGTTAGATAAATGTGAAATACACTTAAGAGTATACATGGATTAAAGTTGACTGTAATCTGATTATGACATTAACTGTACCTGGTAGTGAATAACTTGGTTCACCCAATTCTGTAGGTTGTGTGCCAAGGCTTGACTCTCTGCAAACGCATTTTTGATTCATTCTGCAATGTTGCCAGTAAGTCGTTCTTTTCGTCTTTACCTCCGACTCCACAGTTCGAAGCCACTACCTGTTCGTTGTCAATCCGTTATGATGACCACTGTGTCTCGGCTGCTGGTCGACTGAAGCGAAGTACATTAAGCTGAAGTTAACTGTTAACACTGTATACTTAGACAGACGTGAAATGCAGTTGGACAAAAGTGGACTTAATTAGATCGAAGTGGACTATACTTAGAAATGCGTTGCAATATCTCAGAAATGAACTTGGACAAAAACGAAATGTGTATCCTTCTAAAGTGTACTTAGGAGTAAACGTAAAGTGTACTTTGGAAGTAAACGATGCTTAACAGCAGCTGAAGTAGACAGAAGTGGGTTATAGGTTGGCAAAAGGAAAGTATACATGTGTGCCTAAGCGTGGTTAGATAAATGTGAAACACACATAAGAGTGAACATAGACCGAAGTTGCTATTACCTGACTGTGACATGACTGTACCTTGCAATGATATAACTTCTTTCCCCCTTAACTCCGCAATGAGCGCCGCCCTGAAGAACTATACTCCTAGTTCACCGAGCTCTGTAGGTTGTGTACCAAGGCTTGGGTCTCTGCAAACGCTTTTCCGATTTCTTCTGCTATGTTGCCGGTCAGTTGTTCTTTCCGCCTTTTCCTCCGTCTCCTTACCTCGACTGCTACACAGGAGACTGTGTCAACGAGGCTGTTGGAGCTTGTTACCTGGTCATAACCTTGTAGTTTTGTTTTCTCAACTGAAATATGTAGATCTGCCATATTAGGATCCGAAGTGTTGATTGATGGTTTGATGCACTTGTTCCTCGGGTGACATGATCGGTATGTCCGATGGTTAGCGTCTTGCTGGAACACGTTATTCCCAGGGATTGCATTGTTCTTCATGGAGAGCCTGTGAAACTACATATTTGGTCATGTATACAGGAAGATGGAATAATCCGGTCCACGTAGGAACTTGATTTTCAAACTGGTATGTTGATTTTCCGGTCCTTCTCCACAGATTTCTGTCTGGACAGTGCTGATCTTGTCTTCACTGACCTTCAGAGGATTTCTGTGTTGGAACCCTCGATAGTAGTGATGGGTCACTGTTCGGTGAACTGTGGAACCGTTCCTGGATATCATCCAGCAATAGTTAGGTCGGTGGTAATTGTGGCTTGCTATCAGCTTGGTCTTCTTGACTCTTGATTTCAATGCCTCGTCCTGCTGATGTTTCGTCCAGTTTATTTCAACGATGTAGGGTAAATGGGATTAATGCTTGCCTGTCCATATAGGGAGTGTCCGCAGGAGTATCAGCCTGCGTACGCAGAAAGAAGAAGAGAAGAAGAAGACTTTAGCGAGCTTGGCGCGTTCTTTTGGACTTTCTGCCAGACCAGCGATATCCCTATACCACCATGACACACAAGTGACAAACGCTAGAACATGACAAATCCCCGTAACACGGTGCCACAGTCGACACACGGTAGAATCACAAATCCGTTACCAGCACGACACTCGGCAGACCGTGGCACCTCACATTCCTATGCACATCATGCCGCAATGGTAGCAAATAAGAGTGGCTGCTAACAACGCTTTTGATCGTAGAATGTTGTTCTGGATTGTTGTAAACCTCACTGTTTTAATCTCCTATGAATTGAAAATACGCCACAATCACACTTCTGACCTTTGAGTTTGTGGTTTGATATTAAGGGTACATTTTTATAACCTATGGATTAATGTGATTTTCTATAGCGATCAGAGCTTTTTCTCTCATGTAGAGGAATTTGTTAGGATCAACCTTTTATTGCCAATGGACTTATTCGGATTGTTTGCATAGTGATCACACCTTTTACCATTATAAGTAAAGTATGTGTTTTTTTTAGGCTCAAAGTGTATTACCTATACATGTGCTTGGATTTTTAAAACAACGATCACAACAGTCTGCGTTCAGTAGCCGTGTTTAATTTAATTAAGGATACATGAATTATCATCTATCTAGTGTTAAGTAATATTTTTTACAAATCAATACCAGATTTTACACGTAGATGTGGCAGTTAATGCTTTAATCGTTTGTCTCCTGTTTTTTTTTTTTTTTTTTTTAAATAGATTTTTTTGTAATCATAAAAGCTTCCAATCAAAGAGATCTTTTTTTTATTATGAGCTGTAGGTTAGATTAATTTGTTTTGAAGTATATCAAAATGTATTCTAGCCCAACCATTTGGTTGTAGTGGAGTTAATGGTCAGCATTTCCCTCTGAAGACATTGATGGTATGGATGGTATTTTTTGAATTTGGTAGTCAGTGCTTCGCACTCAGATGTGTGTTTTGTTCTTTTATGAATTAGCACTTCATTACCCCTCAGATATGTTCAAATTTTGGTTGACGATCTAATTCGATCAGTGATCAATATTTGCGCCTTTAAATGTTGTAATCATGTTATACTGTTTTGATTTTATGGATTTCCAAAGTAAGTTTTGATTGTGTCTTGGCATGTACATATGAGCAAACAATGAAAAAGAAAATTACAGTTTATTTAGTGAGAGCATCCAAGTGGCCATCTTTCCTTTTTTTTTTTCGTTCAGTTGTTGTCTGTCTCACTGTCCATCTGTCTGTCTGTCAATCTGTCTGCCTCTAAATGTATCTGCTTCTGTGTGTGCGCTTTTAAAGATGAATTATATTCTTGGCGCCTCACCACCCTCTCTACCCTCTCTCTCTATATATATATATGTGTGCGTGCGTGCGTGTGTGTGTGTGTGTGTGTGTGTGTGTGTGTGTGTGGTGTGTGTGTGTGTGTGTGTGTGTGTGTGCGTGCATGTGTGCGTAAGTGCGTCGCGCACGCGCGCGAGCGTGTGTTTACATGTGTGTGTACATGTGGCGCGCGCGCGCGCGCGCGCGCGCGCGCGCGCGCGTGTGTTGTGTGTGTGTGTGTGTGTGTGTGTGTGTGTGTGTGTGTGTTTGCAGGTTTTTCGAGTTATGGCATAAGGCCAAGTCTGTCGAAATCACTTCTAATGAGTGGGGTCTTCAGCACGGATTTCTTCTGTCAATGTGCGTTTGATCCGCTTTGGACGGTTTGAGCTCACCCAGGAATTTGAGCGGATTTATTCCATTCATGGAGTGTCCATATGACAGTCTTAAATCCTTCTTAAACTGGCTTCCTACCGTGTAACTCACTTTCTGCAATTCTGGAACTTTCAGTATAAAATGTTAGCATTTCATTTTTTCCTCCTACTTTCACTCTGCAAACTATTTTCTGCCATTCTTTTTCTTTTTGTTTTGATGAACTCCCAATACCTGTGCATAGTTCAAACTCTCTGCCTTCCTTTAAGGCATCTCTTAAAGCAACTCTCTTTACCAATCAATAACAGTCCTTTCTTCCACTTCCCCTTTCCTCATCAAATTAATTCTGTGTGTGTGTGTGTGTGTGTGTGTGTGTGTGTGTGTGTGTGTGTGTGTGTGTGTGTGTGTGTGTGTGTACGCGCACACACAGACAGACAGACACACACACACACACACACACACACACACACACACACACACAGTATTCGGAAATGAGGAACTTTGTTTTATCCCTCTCTGTCCTTGATTTAATAGCAGTTTTGAGTTGAGAACAATTTGTCTGCAGTTCATTGTAAGCAGTGCAGTGGAACAGAAAGCGTTCATCGTCGTCAATAATGTGTCCAAATGCAGGCCAAGGTGATTCTGTGGATGTTGCACATTCACAGAATGTGGACAGAGAGAGAGAGAGAGAGAGAGAGAGAGAGAGAGAGAGAGAGAGAGAGAGAGAGAGAGAGAGAGAGAGACAGACAGACAGACAGACAGACAACAGACAGAGAGATTGGGTTACGCTGTGTGTTTGTTGTCTGCATGTGCACTTATTTGTTCATATGTACATGCACGTGTATATACCCTCTCCGCTTCCATCACACACACACACTCACATACACACTCATACATATCAGCATCAGTGACAGAAAAAAAAGAGATCGTACATCAAACAGCAAGGTATATTAGGAATGTAGGAGGCAAGAACAATATGAATACACGAGTAATACTCTCCACATGTACATTTCAATCATTACTATGGGGTAAGATGGAAGATTTCTTGTCTTACGCTGCGTCCACACACAACACACACTGGAGGTCTACTGAATGTGTGTACCTTGTCTCTGTCTCTGCACGTGATCCATCGACACAATTCAAGAGATGGGTCTATGTCGTGAGAGTGAGGCGGAAGAGGGGTGGGTGGGTGGGTGGGGGGGTGGTGGGCATGGTGGAGAGGCGGGGAGGGGGAGGGGGCGAGGAGGCGGAGAAGGGGGATATCGTTTCACTAGAATCAAACACGGAGCCTCTTGTATTCCACAAAATCCACTGGCATGGGCATATACACTGTATATACACTCGACCTTTATGCGTACAGTCTGTGCATTGTCAGATATCGCAATGGGGTTGTATGGAACAAACATGTAGCAACATCTTATCTGTAATGCATAAAGCACTACACCGTAATTTATGTTAAACTATACCGTAATGTAGTATAGGCTGTTATTCTGTATTGTTCTGTACTGAATGTTACATTAAAGGAGTTCAGAGGCACCGATTTGGAAGAAACTCGGTAGAAAGATGGAATATGGCCGCAAATCTACCCTGTGAAACAGAAAAGCCGATCTATGGTACAGATCCGATTCAAAAGGGCGGATCCAGAATCTGTTTCACGTTGACGGGGCTCTGCGTTCTCCCGAGTGTCCTTCTAGTTTGGTGTTGTACTGTACTGTGTCGTAAAGCGTTGAATTGTCATGTGCTTTAATCTTTGGTGTTGTGT
>JADBJO010028584.1:10000-19957 GCA_016801955.1 Conus betulinus | reverse complement strand
TTTCGAGGCTTTGACTTTATGCAGTGTCGAAAAGTAATCAAGTTTGCTTTAAGTCCATATTTATGCTAAACAAGAGTGTGACAATGAGTATTCATTTGGAACGAAAAAATAAAACACAAAAAACGAAAACAAAAACACAAAAAAACGAAAACAAAAACAAATTAACCTACACAGTCACGCATTGTGTGCATGTTAAAGTCACGCAATTTTGTGCTAAAAGACGTGAGAGAGATTATCATTTAATTTTCTTTTCGGTTCACCGTATTTTCCCCCAAAGTGACTAATAGTTAAACAAGATGTTTTCTGATAACGAGTACATCAAAATGGAATCGGAATAATGTATTTTTTCTTACTCCACCACACCCACACACACACACACACACACACACACACACATCTCTCTCTCTCTCTCTCTCTCTCCCCTCTCTCCTCTCTCCATCTCTCTCTCTCTCTCTCTCTCTCTCTCGCTTAATACCATATGAGGACTCGTTTCACTCTCTTGCTTGGCACGTACTTTATGATGAAGATGCAAATAGTAAATGATCCACAAAGAAAGCTTTTCGCTCGAATGGCGGGACACATAACTAAAGACAAACGATGCACATGGTACCCGTTCGCCCAGCAGAAATGCAGACCAAAACACTCAGAAGAAACAAGGAACCATCATTAGGAGACAGTGATCCAAGCTTGCCTATATACGACACACTTGATGCACGCACACAGCATCATCACCTGAGGAAATGAACACGCATACAAAGTTCATCCAGCTAGCACAGGAAGAGAGTGTGTCTGCAAGACTAGAGGCGACAGCCATGTTCTGTATGAAACGTGCTAGCAGCGGGATGAAAACGAACTTCTTAGCACTGAAAATTCATACAGCGTCACCACCAAAGACAGCCATTTCTGTATGTGAACGCGCTAGCAGCGGGGTGAGAAACGAACTTCTTCGCACTGAAAATTCATACAGCGTCACCACCACCAAAGACAGCCATTTTCTGTGTGAAACGCGCTAGCAGCGAGGTGAGAACGAACTTCTTAGCACTGAAAATTCATACAGCGTCGCCACCATAGAGTATAAGCTTGCGAACTGATTGACAAGTTTGACTGTTGCAACTGTGGAGACGCTTCAATGTGTTCAAAAAAATGGAGTGAAAGAAAACACGAGAGTATCTACAGTGACGGTCAGCAGATTCGTTGTGCAGAAACAACGTGCGCATTTCATTGGGGGGGGAAAGTAGTGAGCATTCGGCAAGGTTTCATTACAGTAATTCTAACGACTGAAGTAAACGAAAGCAAAGTTTCACATCGTCAGTTAGTGATGTCGACGCTAGTTCAGAGCTACAACGGAGCAGAAAAAAACGGAAGAAGAGGAAGCAGGCTAAGGCTGCACGATTCGAGGAGGGAATGCCAGGTTCTATCACGTTAGAAGAGAGCTACACCCAGTACGTGAAGTCAGCCACAGAAGAGGTCTTGCAGTGAGTAAAGGACCTTGCTTTGGTAAAGGGCGACTGATGCTTTGGTAAGACGAGTAGGTACGTCAGAGAACAGGCTGTTTGGGGACAGAGAGCGAGAAATGAGTTGAAAAAATTGAGTAAGCAAATCAAAAGAAGGAAAAACGGTTCCTTGCACGATGAGGTGAACCAGACAAGACATGGAGCGCCAAGATTGTGATTAGCTCAAAATGACCGTGAAGAAGAACCTGGCTGTTCCCGGAACGTGCGAGTGTGCCGTGTCCAGGGGGAGCAGGGCGGGAGGAAGGCAACTGAGGCCTGCATGCAGATGTATTTTGCCATCTTCATTGACCAGGGTGGCAGTGTCCGTGACTGAGAGAGACACTGAGGCGGCTCACCGGACAGGCAAATCTGATGGCAGCAGACAGCAACCGATCCTTGTTCAGTTTGTTTTCAGGAGAGATTCTGACAGCAAACAAGAAGCTGAAAAACTCTGGGTTTTGATGGCCGAGGACCTAAAGACAGCCAGCTATCAGTTCTCTACAAGACCAAACATTCTGCTGCCATAGCATCGTCTGCTAACTGAAAAATACTAGCAAAACTGAAAAATTGTAACAAAAATACAACAAATAAATGTAGACAATCACTTGGATCAAATGTTCTCAAGGGAATGTTTTGAGGACCATGTGGGAAGGGGGAAAGTGATAAGGGACAGGATTTGAAGACAAAACTGAAAATGATTTAAGAAACTTCAAAAGAAGAATAATTAGCTCGATTCCATCCAGGACAAGATATTTTGAAACAAGTCATTCAGTCAGTATTAGTCCCTCAATTTTGTTCTTTCATTCTTTCGATTTTTGACACACGGTGCATGCTATGTCTAGCATGTCATCCTATACTAAATACCAAACTGGCCTTCTCTTCCGAAAGTTAATGATGGAATAGCACGTGTGTGGCAAGATGTTATGCGTGCGTTTACACATAGAACCTCGGTTTATAGTTCTCATTCGAAGGACTATTGCGGAAAAGGAGTCAGAACCAACATTAACTCTAAACGGAACGCCAACACCATCATCCTCACCCCTCCCACCCCTTCCCACTCTCCCTCCCCCCCCCCCCCCCCCCCCCTCCCCCCCCACCCCTCCCCCCCCCCCCCCCCCCCCCCCCCCCCCCCCCCCTCCCCCCCCGCTCCCCCCTAACCCCCCCCCCCCCCCCCCCCCCCCCCCCCCCCCCCCCCCCCACCCCCCCCCCCCCCCCCCCCCCCCCCGTTTGCATGTGAAACCCCCCCCCCCCCCCCACCCCCCCCCCCCCCCCACCCCCCCCCCCCCCCCCGTGCACAAACTGCTGCTGCGAGTGCCCCCCCCCCCCAAAGGACAGTCCCCCCCATCCCCCCCCCCGCAAAGAGACTCTGTTGACTACCCCCCCCCCCCCCCTCCCGTCCTGTGACCCCCCCCCCCCAACCCCCCCACCCCCCCCCCCCCCCCCCACCCCCCCACCCCCCCCCCCCCCCCCCCCCCCCCCCCCCCCCCCACCTCCCCCACACTCCCACAATCCCTGTTTCTTCCTAAATGGTGCTGGTGGAGATTGGAACACGTAAACCGAGGGTCACAAAGATTGCTGTCCGGTGCTCTGTCAGCTGAGCTACTCCGGCCCCTTAATGTTTGCAAACTCATATTTTAGTGTATATAAAGGAATAAAAATAGACGATACGTGTTTAAACGATCGAAACTGTGATCCGCAGTTTTGCTTAAAATGAACCGAGGGACTCAATGTTAATGTTGCGTGGAAAATATTCTCCAATGAAAGTACAGACATCAAACAGAAATGGTTCCAAACCAGGATTATCCACAAAATCATTGCCACAAATGCTGCTGCGAGTGCGTTGTTCTTACAAAGACAGTCTCTGAACAATCTGTAATGACGCAAGACACTCTGTTGACTACTTTTTGAGGAACTGCAAATTTGTGACGGATTTCAGGAAATCCTTTTTAAAAAAAAAATGTCAAACATGAAATGTGACGACATAAATGAACATTTTTTGTAATCTTGTACTGTTTGGAATTAAAAAAAATGTGTGGGGAAAAATTTTTTTTTTTTTTTTTTTACTTTTCACTGCTAATTAAATGGTACCTCTAGAAGTGTAAGATGGAAAATAATACTTCAAATTTAAATAAATTTCTATAACAATTCGATATAAGATTTGCAGCTGAACGAACATTATGCTACTTTATAAAAAAGAATCTGACAAAATTCAACATAGAATGGAACTGCTATACATGTTTGTTTCCCATGCGGATGGCTGAATTGCCATGCACGACATTCATACTGTGTTCATGTTAGCTGTCGTAATACTGTTATTTGCGCACGGTTTCTCTCTCTCTCTCTCTCTCTCTCTCTCTCTCTCTCTCTCTCTCTCTCTCTCTCTCCCTCTCTCTCTCCCTCTCTCTCCCTCTCTCTCTCTGCACTGTGCACCCTTTGTTACACTCGTGAATAGGTAACAAATCTGTCAAATATCGTTCAAACAACCGCGACTGGGACAGAGAGAGTGAAAGTATAGTGAAAAAAAAGAGAGACTGATTGTAATACGTGTTTTAAAATGTACGTGACGAAGCATTTCTTTATGTACATCATCATGCAACCATGCAAGACTGGTGCATGCATGTGCACTCTCATGTCCGTATAATGTCTACAGTTTTGTGTGCATTTTTTTTCTTGTATTTATTTGTTCCTTTTCCTGTAAAATTTCGTAAAAAGTAAACTTAATGTCCTAAAAACGTGACAAAAAACTGGCAGAGCCTCTTGAGCTGAAATGTTGTTAAACATAATACACAGGAGAATAGAAGCAAGTGTAGGTAACTTTACTTTGATTAATATGAAATGATATCATAAGTAAAGCAAGCAGACACAAACAGTAAATAACGAACAAGAAAGGTACCTTTTTGCTTCCAGAGTGGAAGCAGACACAAACAGTGAATAATGAGCAAGAAAGGTACCTTTTTGCTTCCAGAGTGGAAGCAGACACAAACAGTAAAGAACGAACAAGAAAGGTACCTTTTAGCTTCCAGAGTGGAAGCAGACACAAACAGTAAAGAACGAACAAGAAAGGTACCTTTTTGCTTCCAGAGTGGGCCAATTACTTCCATACTCCCAAACGTGCTGTTCACGGGAAGAAATTCGCCTAGCGCTGATGCAGACAGGAGGCATGCAGAACAAACAGGGGAATATCCCTCAAAAGGCAGGATATTTCATGCTTGCCCATATACCCTGCACTATACCACATGCCTACAGCAAAGTAAAAGAACTGTACACAGGCACGCAACGGCCACAGGTACAGAAATGAATAAACACAAATTACTGTACATTCAAATCTTTCGATCCTGCAAATTGGCATCAAACAAACAGCTGAATAGACATGAAAACAAGTAACCTCGGTATAAATAATATGAAACTTTAAAAGGATCGAGGAGGCATAAAACGTCAATTAAGAACGAACAAGAAACATGACTTTTGCTTCTATGGTAAGACAATTACATGCTCATAGGTCCCAAAGAAAAAATACTTAGGGCGCCTGTCCGCCTAGCACAAATGCAGATACAGACGCACAGTGAACAAAAAAGAAATCATCCTGAAAGACCAAGCTTGCCTATCTATCTATCCTACGCCTGACACATTTTCACACAGCATCAACAACTAAAGAAATGACCAAACACAAAATAAAATGAGCATTTATTCAATATTGGTACAGCCTTTTGATCATGAACATTGTCAGACAAGGGACGCAGCAGGACGGAAGCAAACACAGGTATGCAATGTACTGCAGCATGGATGCACGTTCTCTCCTTTGAGAAACTGTCGTTAAAAAAAAACATTACGCTAACGAAATGTACATCGTTGCAATGCAATAAACTGCAAAAGAAAAGGATCGGGATCATTGACTTCAGTTAAAAAAGAAAAATATTGTTTTAATCCCCGATGTAGTCATGCTCAGAGCTGATCCGTTCAGTTCGCATCAGCTCTGAGCCAGGGGTGCCAGCTTCTGTAACATGCTTTTGGCCAAATTCTCGGAGAAATGTGTGGAAGAAGAGGGAAAGTGGTATGGAAAATAGAGATACGGACACAGTGAGCACGCAAGCCAACACACATCATGGGAATACGTACACAGGCTCAAACACACCAACAGTGGTGATAATGACGGGCCATGGGAAAAAAAACAAAAAACTCTAATATCCCATATTATACTGGTATTGTCCGTACGCGACAAGACACCAGCAGGCCTGAGACACCATTGCTATCCTCACACACACACCACTTGCGTTTACTTCGGAAGTGGGTTAACCAGTCAGTTCTTACCCTGATGTCTGTGGCTGGGTTGACTTAGATCATGACGTTTTGCTCTGGACGTCCCAGAGAAACTGTTCCACGTGAAGTGTGTCTGTCAGACGACGAATGTGCAGGCTACAGATCTACTACCAACAGCTTTCTGACTTTGGGGACCGCAGAATACAGGACAGTCGCTATGAGCCGTGTGGAGAGAGATGACGCTGAGAACAGCGTATGGAAGATTTCAGACAAGGCAGCCAGACCAACGATGGCAGCCTGCAGGACAGACTGCTGTCGCTACTGGAATCACCGTTAATCAACGGATACAACATGTTCAACTACGTGAAGTTGACATTCAAATCAATCACGACTGAATTTACAGCAGATAAGTACCTTCTTTTCTGCATCAAAATCAATGTGAACGCGACAAAACAGAACGAAAACAATATATTTAATGAAATACAAGTTCAATCACGAATCGCTATTTACATCGTTCTGCTTCGTCCCGTTCACGTAGGATTTGACAGAGAAAAAAAGATACGCTGATCGATTCAAACCCCAAATCCTCATGAACTGAACTCGCTGACGTCGGAGTTGAACAGTGAAACGTTCCGTCCATCTATCTTAGTGACGGTGGTTCACGTGTTCTTTCCGTTTGCACGTTTTGGTTTGCTGCCCCTCGGCGACAGAACCCGTTTGCGAGGACAGTATGAACAACCAGACATAACTCACGAAGGTTTGGACTGACATCAGTCCAGCTGGATGCTAGCCTACGCCCTTAGGTCCCAGTGCCATGAAGGACCAGCACCCTCCTGTCCGCTAGCAACAAGGGACACACGTAGACCGTAGTACTGGGCCCCCTTGGTACTGGGCTTCAAAGGGACCAGTCTGCTACAACGAGCTTAATTAATCTTAATTATAAAACAGTACCTCTAGCTTCGGACTCTCACATCTTAATCAAAGTAAAAGCTTGGAGTTCTGTACTCTCAGATATACACGCATAGCCTGACTGACAACAAAAACAGGAAAGGAAAAGAGAAAAAATCCTCTCTCTTTCTGATCGAATCTAAATTCTCTCCTCTCTCTCTCGTCTCTCCTCTCTACTCTCTATCTATCGGATCTCACATCCTTAATCCACCCCCCCCATCTCTTTCATTTTATTCCCTTCCTCCCAGTTTTGAAAGTCTTTGGTGTCTAGATTTATGCCTCTCGAGCTGACTCTTCAGTTCAAAAACCGCTCTCTCTCTCCTCTCTTCTCTCTCTCCCCCCCCTCTCTCTCTCTCTCTCTCTCTCTCTCTCTCTCTATCCAGCTCTCTCTCCCGTCCCCTCTCTCTCTCTCTCATTCCATTCCACTCCCCCCTCTATCTCTTCTCTATTATGTCTTCTCCAGTCTTGAAAGTTTTTTCCGCCTCCCTCTCTCTAGCTCTCGCTTTCTCTCTCCTCGCTCTCTCTCCTCTATCCTTCTCTTCTCCCCCCCTCTCTCTCTCCTCTCTCCTCTCTCCTCTCCTCTCTCTCTCCCTCATTCCTCTTCCTCCTCCCCCTCCCACTCTCTCTCGGTCTCCCCCTCTATGATATCTCCTTCCTCTCCAAGTTTGAAAGTTTTTCCCCCTCTCTCCTCTAACAAAATCCCCCTCTCTCTCCTCTCCTCTCTCTCTCTCTCTCTCTCTTTGTGGTCTCTCTGGTCCCCACTGGCTTGTGTGGTTCATTCCCTCGTTCCTTTCTCTGTGTGTTCCTCTGTCTCTCCCATTCCATTGATCTGTGTGTGTGTGTGTTTTCCAACAGCCTGTGTGTGTGTGTCTCTCTCCTCTCTGTCTCTAGGTGTGTGTGTGTGGTGTGTTGTGTGTGTTTGTGTGTGTTGTGTGTGTGTGTGTGTTTGTGGTGTGTGTTTTTGTGTGTGTGTGTGGGTGTGGTGTGTGTGTTGTGGTGGTGTGTGGTTGTGTTAAGGAGTGTGTAAGGGAAAGATCTGGCTGAAAAGACAGAGAACAATGTGGCGAAGGAGGAAGGAGGCGCTAATAGTTTACTAACCGTGTCAGTGGAAACGAAATGTATTGGAAACTACGCCAAGAACTTTCGTTAAATGTCCCTGTTGTAGTGCTGCCAAAAAAACCGTTGAAGGCAAACATAATTGCCTGTTATTCCAGAACAATCGTTTTCTCGAGATATGAGAGCTCCACTGAACTCTACGGCATAATCGACATGCGACAAGGGTTGTTAGGGGAAAAAGTTGGTGATGCGGAGGGAGGGGGAAGAGGGTGGGGCGGAGAAGAAGGGTGGGTAATAAGTAAAGGTAATGATGTATATGTATGCATGTATGAATGTATTTGTATAAGTAGAAATATACGTTTTTATGTATATATATTATATACATATATATATATATATGTGTGTGTGGTGTTGTGTGTTGTCGGGTGTGTGTGTGTGTGTGTGTGTGTGTGTGTGTGTGTGTGTTGTGTGTGTGTGTGTTTGAATTGTCTGTCTGTATATATGTATGTATGCATGTAATGTTTAAGTGTACCGGGTATGTACATATCCTTGCATGTGTGCATGCATGTATGTATGTATGTTTGTATGTATGAATGTATGCATTGCAAGCGTGCATGTGTACAGCGCGTGTGTTTGTATTTATATGACTGCTCTGTCTGTCTGTGTCTGTGCATGCGTGTGTGTACGTGGTGTGTGTTCTTGTGGTGTGTGTGGAGGGGGAGGGGGGGGGGGGGGGTCAGACTACATTCCAACTATCTATAAAGTAAGTAACAATTCAGTTTACTGTCAAAAAACCCAAATTGTCGACGACAACAATTAGCACAGATACTATGTAGATCTGGTCGAAACCGTCATGGGTGCTAAACTGCCGTTGACATCAATTTGAGCAGACATGAAGACCCAAACTGTCTTCGTGCTAACGTGCCGTCGACAATGACTTGAGCGGACATGTAGGCCCAAAATGTCGTCGTTGCTAGAGTGTCGGTCAGGTCGACAGCAGTTTGAGCAGACATGAGAGAACAATACTGTTTTTTTTTTCTCCATTATGACAAACATGCTTTGTTTTGTTTTGTTTCTTTGGTTTTTTTCATTATTTGTTTATTTCATTCATTCATAAGGTATCTATTCGTTTCAGTTCGTTTGCTAGGTGCTGATGATTCAACTGAACGGAATGGTGCTCAGAAGACCCCCAACAAAACGTAAGCCCTTCTCCCCCCCCATCCCTCCCCAAACGGCCCTCTCCCCCCTCCCCCCCCCCCCCCCCCCCCCCCCCCCCCCCCCCCCCCCCCCCCAACGCCCTCCCCACCCCCGCCCCCCCTTCCCCCCCCCCCCCCCCCCCCCCCACCCACCCCCCCCCCCCCCCCCCCCCTCCCCCCCCCCCCCCCCCCCCCCCCTCCCCCCCCCCCCCCCCCCCCCTCCCTCCCCCCCCCCCCCCCCCCCCCCCCCCCCCCCCCCCCCAACCCCCCCCCCCCACCCCCCCCCCCCCACCCCCCGCCCCCCCCCTCCCCCCCCCCCCCCTCCAGTAAAATAAATGAGGAAACGTGGCTCGATAAGAACTTTTTTAACTTTCTATTCATGAGTGCAAACAATTTTTTTCCTACCAGGGTAAGTAATAACAGACATGGGGAAGAACTTTTTACATCAACTTCTATTCATGGGTGAAAACAGATGTATTTTCCCACCAGGGGAAGCTATAATAGATATGGATTATTTAAAAAGTTACTTCTTATTACTTTTTCAGACAGTACACGAAACAATGAAACGTCAGCTTTCAGATCGCCTGAAAGTTTCAACACTCCACCAAGATATTTAGGTCACAGACAGTTGTCAAGTCCTGAAAGGTGACTTCACAATTGCCATTGTTCGGAGGACAATTTGTAAAGAAAAAAATCTCATGAAATAGGACCCCTTAGAGGTCGCTGAATAGGGTCCACACCACAGATGCCCACTTCCATTAACAGAGATCGTCCTGGAAGCGCATGCCATCTTTTCCTCTAGTTCAGTTAACAAGACAGAAAGAAAGACCAGCTATATCTGACTCAGAATAATATCACAAAGTGACACATATTCAAAGTACTCACGGTAACAAAGAACGCTTCCACCCCATTCCGCATCTTCTTCAAAAGCTAGCTGCCTCTTCTATTCTAGTATGTATATATATCAACTTCAGCTTGCTGATGACACACTTCCTTTCAGAAATAAT
>JADBJO010028584.1:0-2500 GCA_016801955.1 Conus betulinus | reverse complement strand
TAAACAACTCTGTTACTGATGAAATTCTTATGGATTCCAACAAGGAATACCCCCAAAAGGTCTAAATATATATATATATATATATATATATATATATATATATATATATATATATATATATATATATATATATATATATATATATTATATATATATATATATATATATACATAGAGCCAATTAGAAATTTCACTTGTGAGCTTATGTCAGAATGTAGTTTTGATATTGATGCAATTTCGGAGGTTCCTATTGTTCCTCAAATGCTCCCATGGGAGCATCTCAACGCAAAAATTGATGATGAATATACTACTTTGAAGAAAGATGACAATGTAAATATTCTGGTAAATGAAGTTCGAGAACATCTCGAAAAGACTTATCCAAATCATTTAAAAGTATTACAGATGGTTCAATAATGGAAACGTCTGACAGTGGTGCTGGATTCACTATACCATCCTTAAATGTGCAAGAGTCTTTCTATCTGGGCAGAGAATTTTCAATTTATACATCAGAGCTATATGCAATTATGAAAGCTCTGAATTACATCTTATATGGACACAACCAGTATCATTTTATAGTGTGTTATTTTGTGTTGATTCAAAATCAGTTTTACAATCATTAAAGCACTGGAACTCTAAAATTAGAACTGATCTTCTTTTTGAAATTAAGCATCTATTACATTGTTTACTTTCCCGAGGTATAGCAATTGATTTTTGCTGGGTTCGTTCACATTGTGGCTTAAAAGGGAATGAATTAGCAGACAAATTGGCAAAGCAGGGAGCTTGTACAATTTTTGAAACACCCTTCAACAAAGTCTTAAATTTTTCTCCGCATGAATTGATCCAGCGATTGGAAAAGAATATGCGGAAGAAACATTTTAATGAAAAAATTATTCGTTCTGCCATCATGTCCAAGGTATCTAGCCAGATTAATTCATAAATTACGGTTAAATACATGGAATACAAAATATTCACGAGGTATAGCGTGTATATGTCAGGAGAATATCTCAATTCGTCATCTTTTATTTGAACGCCCTATACTAACCCCAGCTTACAAGGAGAAGAATATTTTTTATAAATAATTCTGACAATGTTGATAGTGTGGTAAATAACCCTTGCTTTTTTTATATTGCTTTGGTTATTGCTCAGTCCCCAGTTGCAAAACTATTGTGAAAAAAGACATTTGAGATATGTGTGTTAATAGTGATTTTTTTTTTTTTTTTTTTTTGGGGGGGGGAGGAGGTGCTAATAGTACAATGGAATGTGTATATTGCAGTTTAAAGGTCTAAGATCATCTTGTGATGAAAAGACGTTAAATAAAACAACTGAACTGAACTGATTTGTTTTCTGTCTGTAGCAATAAAAAGGGGGGTTGGAATCTTATTATCATAAGTTAAAAGGCTATCGACACATTATCGAATTCAACATCAACGATGAATCATTGATTTTAGTCATTGATTTCACAGTCTTCAGTTGGAATAGAGGCCCCAATGCATCACTCACACCGTTGCTTTGATGAGAGAGAGAGAGAGAGAGAGCGAGAGAGAGAGAGAGAGAGAGAGAGAGAGAGAGAGAGAGAAAGAGAAAATTTCATGCAGCCCCTGTTGAAATCAGAATTCTTTGATATCCAATAAAACTTTAAAATTACAACTACTATGAAGTGGAAATGCAGTCTCGGACTTCATTATAAAAACCGTTGATGTTTGCCGAAACTTTGCCGAATTTGAAATGGAATGCTTCTGTCGTTAGTTCAGAAACCGAGAAACAATCTGTTTCTTTCGTCTCTTCACAGCAGGTATTGGTGTTACTGTAGGTCATGTTTATGACCACCAAAAAAGCCATTCAGCAGGCTGCTATGTCACATGACGGGCGTGCTAACAATACACTAAAGTCACATGTTGTGTCATTTCACATTACAGGCATGCTATAACTGTGTTCAAAAACTATCGTTTGTAGTCGGCCACATCACAAGCATATTAAAAATGAGTCTGAAATATTGTTTGTAGCCAGTCACATTAAAATGTGTCTAAAATATTGTCTGTGGTCGACCACATTACACGCAAGCTAAATTGCGTCTTAAACTAAGTTTCTTGTTAGAAACCTCCCAGGCAGGCTGCAAAGTTAATGTAAGATAAAACGTACCTTGTCCTAAGTATTGCAGGCAAGTTGAAGATGTGTCTTCAAATACGTGCACTGTCAGTCACATTACGGGCACGACAATGATGTGTCTACAGTCACGTACATGGTTAGCCACATTATAAGGCATGCTTTAAAAAATGCGTTTACTGTTGCCTGTGTTATCGTCATTTACGTCACGTGCATAGTGAGAAAAAAAAAAAAACCTTGTGTGTTAAATCATGTGCATTGTTGTCAGTCACTTTACGAGTACAGTTAAAATGTTTCGGCCGTCATGTTCATCGTCAGTCACATCACAGTAATGCTCAAATGAGTAATGCTCAACGTTTTTTGTTTCTGGTTGTTTTTGTTGTCAGTCACATCACAGG
>JADBJO010028583.1:10000-19957 GCA_016801955.1 Conus betulinus | reverse complement strand
TTTTCCCTATATTTCGTTGGAATTATGCTTCGTCGTGATTTAAAAAAGGGCCACCGCCTTAAACTTCCGGACCATTGAGGATTGCGTACGTGGCGAGACGGTGTCAACTAGGGCTTGATCATCCTCTTGTGTTACTAGGAGTGTACTTCAGCGCTGCGGTCGGTTGACGTTTGAGCTGACCCTCCTGACCCCTACTTCTGAAACCCAAGCAGCAGACCTGAGGCCAGACCAGGCGCTGTTGAAGAGAGCCCCAGCGGTGGTCATGGCCATCCGACCCTCTCCTTCCGGATGGCTTCAGAACCAGTCTACGCGATCGTTCTGTTTCTCAAGGGGCCTCTTACTTGTATAGGTTTTGATGAATATGAAAGCGGACTCAGCCGACATTGAGAAGCGTTGTATACTGGACTACATGAAGTACGATTGCTTTTGAAGAGGGAGGTCGAATGATTCCCTAGATCGTGTAGGAAAAATGGACGGTGGAACCTTTCAAGGCACAGAATGACTGTCTGAAGGATTGGATGAATGGAAAAAGTGTTTTTTTTATTTAAGACACGTTGAACGCAAAGTCCAGACGATCGCTGGAATGTCGATTCAAGAGAAGAAACCAAGTTTATTGTCTCCATGGTTATTCCCAGGACGAGAGCCCCTGAACGGTGACCCTCCACGCCCCATTTCAGAACAGCCGTCCGCTTGACGACCCTATTCCCCCCACGCTGGAGGGGCTCTCTCTGGATTTGTCTCCCATGCCCCCCCTCCGATGTTATTAACTTGAAAAGATTAGCAATATTGACCCCAAATGGTTTGTCACATACTTGACAGGGAACCTCCCCTACAGGATTTCTCGGTAGTCCTTTTTACTATATTGGCTTCGGCAGTATAAACGGAGTCACCGACCCATCACTTTTATTGCCCCTCCCCCAGCCCGCTCAGTTTTTTTTCTAGTGTTGAGCTTTTTCCCCTGCAGCGGACCAAGGAACAAACGGATCGCCTCCCGCCCCGTCTTGTATGGCTTTTTCAGGCATAAGGAAATCACCAATTTGCAGGCTAGCCAGGTACCAACCGGATATCATCGGAGAAAAGGAGATTTCTCTCGCGAGAAGAGTTCTACTCAGCGAGGCCGAGGAATATTTCGCCCGTAAAAAAACCACAACTTTATCCTCACCTCCCTGAAAACAAATCCTTTAGAGACTGCTTTTTTGCTTCTCTGACTTATTCAGGGGAGGGAAAACTTTCGAAAAAAGTTCAACTGAAAGTTGTCAATGATCTTTAACCCATCACGTGCCCCCCGTCTTTCCTTGAAGGCGAAAAGATTACTTAGACACCAGTTACGGCAACTGAAATGATCCATCTAGCAGATGGTGGTCTTGGCGCTAGTTAAAGGTAATTTCACCAGATCCCAACGCTAGATCATCGATCATGGATCTTACTCATAATCAAAACTGCCCTAAAGGTGGGTAACCCGAAAGGAGAAAAAAGTACGGAGCACCGTTTGGTAGCCGCGAGACCAGAAGGTAAGGAGAGGCACATCAGTCACTGGCCCAGCCCAGCCCATCGTGGATGGTGAAGCCCGCCGACCCACAGGCGTGACACTGCCTGATGTCACCGTTCTTGTTTATTTAAATTGATCAGTGTCACGACAGATCTGAACCAGAAGACATGATCACAACCTGCTAGTGACCCAATGTTCTGCGCTAAGCACAAGAACAGAATTCAGATGTTTTTGGAGCGAAAGGTGCACGAGGGCATCAATATTTATATTAAACGCTCGTACTGATGACGCAACCGGACACTGCTGTGTCATTCACACGTTCTCTGGAAGAAATCGATGTCAAGTGTCGACGACTGCAGAAAAGGTGTGTCCCTTTCCATGCTTGATGAATGTGTCCCTCTAACTTGTACCAGCAAGAACAGGAGCGATCTTTCGCAGAGATTTGAGCTTATGTTACGCGTGATCATAAACGTGTACCTGATGACCATCAAATGTGTTCCCACACACATACACTGAGAAGATACAACGATGATGAAAATGGTGTGTCCTTTCATTTGAAATGAACACCATATGCTTGCGTCTCGTTCTTCAACTGTGTCGCTATGTGTGGCATAAATGAAAGTGAGCGATTGAGAAGCAATAGTCTTATCTATCTTCTTGAATGCATACGTATCCCGTAGTGTTCTCACTGTACAGTGATGAAGGAGTGTTGGAGCTACATTATCGCTAATGCATTATCTCCGTTGGCGAATGACCATCGTTCTTCTTAATGTCAGTATAGACAATGAAAGAATGAATGCCTAAGGAAGATTGTGAGGGTACTGTGCTGTTGTGCCTAGTTTCATCCAACATGATCTGTGTTTTTTCTAAACTTAGGACACAGCATGAAAGCTTGTGAATGAAAATGCATGTTGATGAACCAATGATTTGACGCTTCTCACAGCCATCGAATGTGTGGTCGGCCGAATCAAAAGTTTTGAGATGAGATCAAAAGAAAAATAAGGTTGTTGTGGGTTCCCTCCAATATTGATGAAATATCATGAAAACGTCCGGTTCCACGCGTGTTTGCTGTGCATGATTTAAGCAGCCCACGAAGAAGCAGATCCATCTTTCGTGTAGAGTGGACTATGAACGTTTTTCTTACTTGGGTCGCACACGATGTTTCAGATACCAAGTTTTGTTGTCGCATTCCTGTCATTCGGCAAACGATGCCAGCAGTTAATGTAGCCGTCTGATATAACAGAAGAGACTAGTAGTAACTGTGCTGATGCGATGTAATTCTACAGGACGCTATATGATGGGAAATTTATGATTGTAAATTTAACGTGCGTACGAACAGGAAAAACATCGTATCATTTTTGTCACTGGAACGTGAATGGCCTTGCTTTACTAAGTATATCTGATTAATCTGAGATTAACCTGCATTTTGTTTCGCACTACATACGTCGCTCGTTGACTTTTTGTGTTGGTAGAATGGTAGAAACGTTTCTTGAAGAATTTCAGCAATCTCGTATGGATTCGTATGTATCAGTCCAATCATAAAGTTTTCTGTAAACCCGCCCTCTTCTCTTAGTTTTTTACCCTTCGTACAAGAGTTACCAACTGACTTTAAATAATATACGATCGCCCCATGTTCAGTATTTCGCTAAAGATGTGTTTGGTTTTTTCTAAGAATGTTCTTTATGTATGTACATATGTACCTCCTGAAAATTCACCCTACTATGTTTCACTATGATATTGATAATGGCATAAGTGTTTTGGAAAATTGCCTCTCTGATGGTTATGCTTAGTTTGCCCTTGATATGTATTTACTTCTGGCTGGAGATCTAAATAGTAGAATCTCTAACATTTGCCAGGAATTTACCACAGAAAAGTGTCCTTTTCAGCTTACACAACGGAACCTTCATTAACAGAGGGCTCCGAAGATAAGACTTTGAACAGGTATGGTAAGTTGTTGTTGAACATGTGTACTGCGCTAGATATGTGCATTTTAAATGGTGTGTGTGACGGAGACCGACAAGGTCGTTTTACATACATTTCAGAGACAGGGACACAGTAAACAGTGTGAATGACTATTTCATAATTTCCTATGACATGTTTACCCTTGTTAATCTATCGTGCAACCTCTGTGTGAATGAACGTATAGAATCCGACCATTTACCTCTTGTGTTCAACATAAACTTAAAACATGAAGTAAGAAATGGAAAAGACATAAAGAAAAAGATACATTTCTCGATAAGTATGTATGGCAAGGTGAATATGCTAATACTTTTCATGATCAAATGAGTAGTCAACGTGCACTATTAATGCTTGAGGAAGCTGTTAGTGTCATGGATGATGATGTTAATGCCGCTTTAAACATATTTAATGCTTGTATAAAAGAACAGGCAGAGTGCATGAGAAAACAAATAAGGATAAATACTAATCAACAGAATGATGATTGGTTTGACCGTGAATGTGATAAAACTAAAAAAGACGTGAAACAGCTTCTGCGAATATCCAGAAAGACGCTAGACGATGTAGACAGAGACGTTTATTGTAAAGCTCGAAGGGAGTATAAGAATCTTTGAAAGAGGAAGGGAGAACGAATATAATTCTACTTTATTATGCAATTTGATTAATTCAGTAACGATCAGAAAGAGTTCTGGAAGCATATGCGTAAAACATTAGGTAGAAAAAGTAATACGCGTAATAATATTTCAGTCAGTGATTGGTATCAGCACTTCAAAGAACTTCTCGAAAAAAGATATTGAAGAAGACGTGCAAGAAGTAGAAGACGTTACCTTTCTTGATATTGATAGTGAAACAGGTGTCCTCGACCGCCTAATTTCAAGAGCAGAAGTAATCTCAGCAATTAAAAAACTAAAAAACAGAAAAGCTGCGGGCCCTGATGGTATAGTTGGAGAAAATGTTTAAAAATGCTGGAAATGCCGTGATTGATTTTTTTTTGGTCATATTTTTTAACGTACTTTTTGACAAAGGGATATTTCCCGATGACTGGACAGAGTCGATTATATTGCCATTATTTAAAAAAGGTGAAGTCAACAATCCAGGCAACTATAGGGGCATATCACTCTGTGATATAGGTTGTAAAGTATATAGTTCAATAATCAATTGTAGATTGCAAGAGTGGGTCGAACATAATAATAACACTGGCGAATGGCAGGCAGGTTTTAAGAAAAGTTATTCAACTATCGACCAAATGTTTACACTTTTAGCTATTATACAGAAACAGTTTTCATTGAATCGCAAATTATACGTAGCCTTCATTGATTTCGAAAAAAGGCATTTGATTCAGTCTCCAGAAAATTACTTTGGCCAATACTTAAAAAGAATGGAATAAAGGGTAAGATGCATCGATGTATTAAGAGCATGTATGATTGTGTAAAAGCGAGGGTTAGATGTGGTGGAGACTTTACAGACTATATAATGTGCACAAAAGGGGTGAAACAAGGGGATGCCTGTAGTCCTGTTTTGTTTTCCCTATTTATCAATGAATTAGCGCAAGAAAAATAATGGAGAACGGAAGACATGGTGCAACCCTGTCTCCAGATACTGTTGAAGTGTTCATTTTGTTATTGGCAGATGATATATAGTGTTATTGTCAGAAACCCCAATTGGCCTCCAGACCCAGTTGAACAGTTTATGTAATGCAGCATCTAAACTCCAACTTAAGTGAATATGAGAAAGAGCAATATTGTTGTATTTAGAAAAGGAGGTTACCTTGCAGCAAGAGAGAGGTGGTCGTTCAACGGGGAACAAATGGATGTGGTTAACTGTTATAAATATCTTGGTATTAATTTTTCTACCCGGCTCAGTTTTTGTGGCTGCTTGTAATGATCTCGCTAGCAGGGCAAGAAATGCATTACTATTTATTCTTCAACGATTGTACAAACTTAATAATACTTCGCTTAAGGTAATGTTGAAAATTTTGACACTCAGGTGCAACCCATTGCTCTCTATGGTGCTGAATTGTGGGGATTGGATGCGGCCGCTGTTCATATTGAAAAGGTTCATTTGTATGCCCTTAAAAAGTTTTTTTAGGAGTCCATATAAAAACACCCAACGAGTTAGTTTATGGAGATACCGGACGTTATCCTATTCATATAAATTCACGTGTGCAATGTGTTAGATACTGGCTAAAGATACTACGGATGACTGATAACAACAGGTTACCCTTCAAAGCTTATAAAATGTTATTTTGGTTGGATTCACGTGGTAAGACTACATGGGCGTCAAGTGTTCGTAAGATATTATTTTTAAATGGCTTTGGATTTGTATGGCTGAACCAGGGTGTGGAAAATGTAAAGCACTTTTTGCAAGTATTTCGTCAGAGACTGATAGATAACAGGGGGCAGTACTGGCATGAACATATTCAGGAAAGTGATAGGTTTTCATGGTACAGAACGTTTAAATCATCTAATAATTGCGAAATGTACCTTTCACTTGATATTGACAGACATATTAAAAATGACATGACGAAGTTTAGATTTGGTGTGTCAGACTTAGCTGTGCATCGTCAACGGTATAATCTATTTTCTGACAAAAGTTTGACATGCCCGCTCTGTCAAAAGGCAAACGATGATGAAATACACTTTTTGTTCATCTGCCCTGTTCTCAGTGACTTACGGCAGGAATATATTCCATTCAAATATTATGTAAACCCATCTCAGTTTCGTGTCACTTTACTAATGGCGAATGAAAATGAAATTATTATGAGGAATTTGTGCATATATTTGTATAGAGCTTTTAAGAGGCGAGCTGCTATGTTTACCTAATAAGTGTATGAAGGCGCTGATGTTGTATGAATACCGCTTCATTAGAATGCAGTTAATACCCGAGTCAGTAGATTGTACTTCATGCGCTGGTATAAACAGATTGTACTTCATGCATTTTCGTGTTATGTTATTGTTGTTGTTTACACGCACCATGCTTTGTTTTTGAGAATAGTTCCCCCTTCAGAAGGGGCTGTGGCCTATCCTGAATAAAAATTTCATTTCATTTTCATTTCTCTCTCTCTCTCTCTCTCTCTCTCTCTCTCTCTCTCTCTCTCTCTCTCTCTCTCTGTGTTGTTGGCTGGCTGTTTCTCTGTCTATTTGTCTGTCTGTGTCTGCCTACCTATCTGTCCGTCTCTCTCTCTCTCCTCTCTCTCTCTCTCTCTCTCTCTCTCTCTCTCTCTGTCTCTCTCTGTTGTCTGGCTGGCTGTTTCTCTGTCTATTTGTCTGTCTGTGTCTGCCTACCTTTCTGTCCGTCTTCTCTCTCTCTCTCTCTCTCTCTCTCTCTCTCTCTCTCTCTCTCTCTCTCTCTCTCACTCTCTCTCTTCTCCTCCTCCTCTTGTTCTTGTCCTTGTTCTTCTTCTTCTTCTTCTTCTTCTTCTTCTTCTTCTTCTTCTTTCTTCCTTCTTCTTCTCTATTTTTTCCGTGGTTAGCACGTTGTTTATATAGACAGGCGGTATTAGGAAGGAAATAGGAATCTAGGAATCTACGTGTGTGAGCACAAGATCGCAGAAAGAGCTGCTGATCTCTCTCTCTCTCTCTCTCTCTCTCTCTCTCTCTCTCTCTCTCTCTCTCTCTCTCTCTCTCTCTAAGCATGTCCTTTTTGTAACCAACTTGAGACCGAACTCCACTTTCTATTGAGATGCAATGCTTATATGTCTTTCAGAGAAAAAAATACATACTGAAGCACAGAGAATTTCAGAGCGTGAACTCTATTAAACTAAAACAATTAATTGCAAACGAAAATGTGCATATGACAAGAGATATTGCTATGTACATTTATTATGCTTTTGAAAAAAAGAGAGAACAACTCATATCTCATACAGTATGAATAATCAGTTACCCTCATAAAGAAGCATTATTAGTACATCGAAAAATATATTTTTGTTATCATTTCTCCTTTAGTCTGTTATGTGTGCACTGCACCTCGCATTGTTATAGGCCGGAGGCCTGAAACATTAAAATTGTGTTCAATTGTGTTCTCTGTGTGTGTGTGTGTGTGTGTGTCTCTCTCTCTCTCTCTCTCTCTCTCTCTCTCTCTCTCTCTCTCTCTCTCTCTCTCTCTCTCTCTGCCTTTATTTTGCACTTCTTCTTCTTCTTCTTCTTTCTTCTTCTTCTTCTTCTTCTTCTTCTCCTCCTCCTCCCCCCTTCTTCTTCTTCTTCTTCTTCTTTCTTCTTCTTCTTCTTCTTTTTGATTGCCCAGGTCAGCAGTCTTGTGAATAAATACATGTGTGTGTGTGTGTGTGTGTGTGTGTGTGTGTGTGTGTGTGTGTGTGTGTGTGTGTGCGTTGTGTGTGTGTGTGTGTGTGTGTGTGTGTGTGTGTGTGTGTGTGTGTGTGTGTGTGTGCATTTGCGCACGCGAGAGCATACATGTGCACTCGTGTGCACCTCTGTCTGTCTGTCTGTCTCTCTCTCTTTCTTTCACTCTCTCTCTCTCTTTCTCTCTGAGCATGCGCATTTGTGAATGTGTGTGTATGTGTGTGTGTGTGTGTGTGTGTGTGTGTGTGTGTGTGGTGTGTGTGTGTGAGAAGGTGTATGGAGAGAAGAGAGAGAGAGAGAGAGAGAGAGAGAGAGAGAGAGAGAGAGAGAGAGAGATATAAAGCAGGTAGACAGACAGGCAAAATGAGAGAGAGAGAGAGAGAGACAGAGACAGAGAGAGACAGAGACAGAGAGAGACAAAGAGAGACAAAGAGACAGAGAGAGACAGAGTCCATAGGTTGGTGAGTTTGATTCGCTTAGTCCGTGACACACACATTCAATAATCAATATGGCGTCAATACACACGTGACGCACACATTCCATCGTCAATATGGCGTCGATACACACGTGACGCACACACATCCATCATCAATATGGCGTCAATACACACGTGACACACACATTCCATCATCAATATGGCGTCAATACACACGTGACACACCCATTCCATCATCAATATGGCGTCAATACACACGGCCCTCATACTGCTATTGTCATTGTCGGTTTTCTTTTATTTCTTTTCCAAACTGCTTCCCTTTCATGCCATTATTTCACTGTTGATTCTTGGTGAGGGTTGATGTTTTTTGTTTGGTTTGTTTGTTGTTTGTTTGTGTACCGATGTGCTGATGCATTTGTTGCATTAGTTAGTACGAGTGTAGTAGAATAATATCGGCCGGTGTGAACGATGGCAAGCTAAGCCGATGGTTTTTATGTCGTAAAATAAAGAATCATTGTCACTGTCACTGTCACTGTCACTGTCATTGTCATTGTCATTGTTATTGACAGTGTCAGTGTCATTGTCATTGTCAGTGTCATTGTCAGGAAGCAGTCAGTTACCAAGTGACTCTTTCTAGCAGTGAAATGGGTGATTCTGCTTTGATCAGACTTGACTGAATCTCAACAATGACTCGCTGTAGCGCGTATGGGTTGTTCTTCACCCCACTATTTTCTCCTCCAAGAAAACTGACTTGGAATGACGTACACACATATACACACCCACTTCCCTTCACCCCCTTTCCCCCCATCTCTGAACACAAAAAGACAGACAATAGCGCATTGTCAAGACATACACAGCAAAGGGCTGGTCACCAGTTTCGCTATCAGGCCCACCTCATCAGGTTTCTCCTCCCCGCTGCGAGCTGGGCCTGGGCAGCGTATGACTCCAGGCGAGCTGCCAGCGGTTAGTTTACCGTGGGTGATTCTCTAAGAGATTACAGATAATGAGTCTGGAGTTCCCAGTCTGCTGTGATGCCGTCTGCACGACGCTAGTGTCTTGCTTCTTGCTTCCTAATTACCGGCCTGACATTTGGCTTCCAGGAGCCAGCGGAGGTCTTTGTCCTGCTTTGACTGTGGGTGTGGTGGACGGGGCACGGAAGGCCATCCATCGATCGATCCGTTTGGTTGGTGGGGCGGCTACCACGGAGAGAGGGCGGTGACAGGGGAAGGAGTTATCTCTGGCGGGGAGTCGCCAGCCCTTCTCTCTCTCTCTCTCTCTCTCTCTCTCTCTCTGATGAAGACTGGGAAGGGCTGATCTGGGGTGGGTTTCTAAACCTGCCTTTCTGTCTGTCTGTCCCCGTCTGTCTGTCTGCCTGCCTGCTGCCTGCCTGTGTCTGTCTATCTGTCTGTCAATCTGTTTCTCTCTCTCTCTCTCTCTCTCTCTCTCTCTCTCTCTCTCTCTCCGTCTCGCGCGCGCGTCTGTGTGTGCGCGCTGCGTGTGTGTGTGTGTGTGTGTGTGTGTGTGTGTGCGCGCGCATATTATATATATATATATATATATATAATATATATATATATATAATATATATATACATACATACATACATACATACATACATACATACAGAGAGAGAGAGAGAGAGAGAGAGAGGAGAGAGAGAGAGAGAGAGAGAGAGAGGTAACAATATTTTGTTCAATGAAGTCCAAAGCCTATTTGAAGGGAACACGTAAAAGTGAAAACAGAAGAAAAAAAAAAAAATCATGCACCTCGGTATAGAA
>JADBJO010028583.1:0-2500 GCA_016801955.1 Conus betulinus | reverse complement strand
TGGTTGGTGAGCCCGACAACATCGGCGTGTGACCATTTTCATTGTAGCACGTTGACTCGTTGATTGGATTGTGGTTCGTCGTGTGTCTGCAGGTTTGGCTTTTCATGGTGGATGCATTGTCCCCCCTCCTTTTCTGTAATGTCTGTCTCTCACATGACACAGACTGATTAATGGACGGACAGGCGGGTGCAAACACGTAGTCATATAAGCATGTACGCATGCACGCGCGCGCGCGACACACACAAATACACAGAGAGCAGAGAGAGTTGGGAGAAGAGAGAGAGAGAGAGAGAGAGAAGAGAGAGCGGAGAGAGAGAGGAGAGAGAATAGAGAGAGAGAGAGAGAGTTTCACACATCCAGGGACGTACGCTGGCAATGGACGGCCCAGATACGTTCACACCACATTTGCTAAATGTCAATACCACACTACGGGCAACTCATTGCTGGTTAATGAATACATTAATGACTAAGATGAGGGAATTGAAGAAGAGGGTCTTATGGCTACGACTCCGCAGATGTCTGAAGCACACATTTGAGCCCAACGTGCTGGTCAGAACTTGACTGTTCTACTTAACATTGTGTCGTTATATCGTTGTATGTGCTGTGGTGAGTGTGTCTATCTATTATCTATCTATCTATCTATATATCTATCTATCTATCTATCTATCTATCTATCTATCTATCTATCTATCCTCCATCCATCCATCCATCCATCCACGCCACCCACCCCCCCACCCACCCACCCATCCATCCATCATCCATCGTCCGTCCGTCCGTCCGTCTGTCTGTCTGCCTGCCTGTCTGTCTGTCTGTCTGTCTGTCTAAATTCATGAATGTATTAAAGTAAATGTATGGTGCCAAAAGCACCCAAATATCTCCTGTTTACTAAAACTTTTATCCCAACGGTACTCTATTAGTCTTGGAGATGATCATCGCGTTTTGCGCGATAGATGAAAAAATTAAAATGGCAATTCCATAATTATGCAAGATCACACACACCACACCACACAACACACACACACACACACACACACACACACACACACACACTCACACACACACACACACACACACACAACACACACACACACACACACACACACGCACGCACGCAAACACACACAACACACGCACACACACACACACCACACACACACACCACACACACACACACACACACACAACCGTACGCACGCGCACTCACGCACGCACGCACGCATGCACGCACGCACTTTTTTTATTTATTTATCTTTTGGGGGGGACTTGCTTTTGCCATATCATCAGCTATAGCGCTATGCCCCATTATTGCGCATAAACCTTTTCTCAAGGCACAACATAATGCTACACATCAATTACGCCTGAAAAGAATATGGCATGGTAGTGGTGATGTCCACGGAGGACAGACTGGAATTCTGTCCGTAGATATACAGCAAAGCTACTCCTTCCAACTGTACTTCTAACGACAGGTAAGACACTAATAGCAGCAGCAAATAGCTTACATGACAGGTAAAACACAATAGCATGACACCTAGCTGTTCAATGACAGATAAAACACCAATAGCACGAAACCATACTTTCCCTGAGTCAGCAAAATGTGATTTCAACAAGGCATTGTTATGCTTGAATTTCGACCAGATACCACGCATTGCTGTATCAAATGTGCATTATCAAAAGACTGAATAGAATAGCGGTACAGACTTTAAGAAATTTCCCCTTTACAGTATTTCACGCCAGTGGATCAACTACGAAAACAAGCCGAGGATTATTCTGAAACGAGGTCTGGTCGCAGGCTTCCAACGAGTCAACGGAATACAAACACGCGAACAAAGTTCAAAAGATATTCAATCAACCATTGAAATGATCGCGATTACTTGGATTATGTGATTCAGTATCAACTGGGCGCGTTATGAACAAAACTCATAAACGTTCATTTGCAAAAGTCTCTGTAAGCCATAACATGAATAGCACGCCGAAAATCGTGACCTACTTTTATTATACCGCTCAGATCAAGATCTACTCCCTCCCTTCTGCTGCCGCTCTTCTCTCTATCTCTCTCTTCTCTCGCTCTCTCTCTCTTCTCTTCCTCTCTCTTTCCTCTCTCCTCTCTCTCTCTCTTTCCTTCCCCTGTTCGGCCACGTAACATGTCATTATTACATGTAGGAACAGAACGTTGATCGGACATAGAAGGACACCATCGTGGTTCAGTTGATTTGTAGTATTAACGACATGTAGAAAGTGTTGTATGCACGACACGGGACCTAATGTCAAACAAGACTAGGCCTCGGCCTAGAAGTCTTCATTCTTGGATACAACGATCACTAACAACCAGACAATATCCAGCCGAATCGGATTTGATGGTATATCCCTAGGTCTGACTGTCTGTCGGTCGTCTGTCTCATCTTTTTCAGGGCCAGGATAAACAACCCGAAAGTCCGCCTTAAAATGAAATATACGCGGAATACTCGGAATATAGAAGTCCTATCGGGACCATCTGAAAGTG
>JADBJO010028582.1:2500-19957 GCA_016801955.1 Conus betulinus | reverse complement strand
GGTGTTTTTGGACGTGGAGGAAAAAAATATAATTTCATTAATTAAAAATCAAGATTGTGGAGTCGACCTAAACTTATGACTTGCGGCATAGACACCTACCGAGTGGACGTGGGCGCTGCGGGTTGGTGTTTGGTTGAAAATAATGACCAGGGAAAGTCAAAAAATAGCCGCCTTGGGTGTTAGTGGGGCGACCAAGGTGCACGGGCGGTCCGCCATGTTGTGAACGTTTCTACACGTTGTGTTGTGTCTCCTCATTGGTGGCATTGAGCCAAACCCTGGACCAAAACGACACAAAGTGTCAAACGCAAGGACAACCAAACTCAGCGGAACTTAGACACGACACAAACAACAAGGGATTGGAAGGTCTCTCACATCAAGTCAATCATAGATTCAGTCAGCGACTGTAAAGTCTCAAGCGGAAAGCGAATGTCAACAGAAGAAGGTAGTATGTGAGTTTCTAAACAAACTATTGTCACATTCATTTTTTTTCTAGTTATATTTTTTTTTTGTCTGGGAGGTTTTCCAGACATGAGGCGTGAAGCCATCAATTGTACCCATTTTTAAGAAAGATGACCGTGAAAATCTGTCCAGCTATAGAGGATTATCACCCCTGAGCTTGGTCCGGAAAATGTCTCAACATCTAGTTTCAACAATTCGTTGATATTGGTGGTTGGAAGATTAGAACAAGTTCGTCAGAAGCCACAGGCGGGAATCAGAAGAGGATACTCTGCCACGGAGCATCATTTTTGTACCAATATACTCCGTAATCCATAAGTTTTGAGCAAACTGGAAAACTGTATGTATGTTTTTCGTCTGTGGG
The DNA here is from genome assembly GCA_016801955.1 of Conus betulinus. Lineage (NCBI taxonomy): Eukaryota > Metazoa > Mollusca > Gastropoda > Neogastropoda > Conidae > Conus > Conus betulinus. Next base: position 19,137 of record JADBJO010028582.1, on the reverse strand, counting down.
ATCTTTGGGCTTGCGTCTGAAAAGCGAGCGCTCACCCATCGGCACTTAATGCAGAGCTGCGACCCGTAAGGTGTGCCCTTAAACACCTTGTCGAGTTTACGGTAGTACACTGTTTTTTGCACAGTTAACACCCTGAAGAGTTATTGAGTACACTGTGGTTGCCGCTACACCGGTTAGAGTTACTGAGTACACTGCGTTTGCCCGCAAACACACCTGTAGAGTTACACTGCGTTTTGCCCTGCAAACACCATGTAGAGTTACCATGCTTGGTGCCCGCTAACACCCTGTAGGAGTTACCCTGCTTGTTGCCCGTTAACCACCCTGAGAGTTACACTGCTTGTTGCCGCTAACCCCTGTAGACTTAAACTGCCTGTTGCCCGTTAACACCCTGTAGAGTTACACGCTTGTTGACCCGCTAACACCCTGTAGAGTTACACTGCTTGTTGCCCCGTTAACTCCACTGTAGAGTACACGGCTTGTTGCCGTTAACTCCCTGTAGAGTTACCCTGCTTGTTGCCTGCTAACACCCTGTAGAGTTGACACCTGCTTGTTGCCCGTTAACTCCCGTAAGAGTTTACACTGCTTGGTTGCCCCCGCTAACTCCTGTAGAGTTACACTGCTTGTTGCCCGCTAACATCCTGTCGAGGTAACACTGCTTGTTGCCCGCTAACATCCTGTAGAGTTACACTGCTTGTTGCCGTTAACTCCCTGTAGAGTTACACACTGCTTGTTGACCCGCTAACACCCTGTAAGAGTACACTGCTTGTTGCCCGTTAACCTCCCTGTAGTTACACTGCTTGTTGCCCGTTAACATCCTGTGAGAGTACACTGCTTGTTGCCCGTTAACTCCCTGTAGATTACACTGTTGTTGCCCGTTAACTCCGTAGAGTTACACTGCTTGTTGACCGTTAACTACCCTGTAGGAGTAACACTGCTTGTTTGCCCGTTAACACCCTTGTAGAGTTTACACTGCTTGTTGCCCGTTTAACCTGTAGAGTTACACTGCTTGTGCCCGCTAACACCTGTTAGAGTTACACTGCTTGTTGCCCGTTAACACCCTGTAGAGTTACACTGCTTGTTGCCCGTTAACTCCCTGTAGAGTTACACTGCTTGTTGCCCGCTAACACCCTGTAGAGTTACACTGCTTGTTGCCGTTAACTCCCTGTAGAGTTACACTGCTTGTTGCCCGTTAACTCCCTGGTAGAGTTACACTGCTTGGTGCCCGTAACAACCCTGTAGAGTTACACGGCTTGTTGCCCGTTAACTCCGTAGGAGTACACTGCTTGTTGCCGTGAACTCCCTGTAGAGTTACACTGCTTGGTGCCCGTTAAAAACACCTGTAGAGTTACACTGAGGTGTTGCCGTTAACTCCCTGTAGAGTTACACTGCTTGTTGCCCGCTAACACCATGTAGAGTTACACTGCTTGTTGCCCGTTAACTCCTGTTTAGAGTTACACTGTTGTTGCCGTTAACTCCCTGTAGAGTTACCACTGCTGCCCGCTAACCTCCCTGTAGAGGTACACCTGCTTGTTGCCCGTTAACACCCTGTAGAGTTACACTGCTTGTTGCCCGGTAACACCCTGTAGAGTTACACTGCTTGTGCCCGTCAACACCCTTGTAGAGTTACACTGCTTGTTGCCCGCTAACACCCCTGTAGAGTTACCTTGTTGCCCGTCAACTCCCTGTAGAGTTACACTGCTTTTTGCCCGCTAAAACACCTGTAGAGTTACATTGTTGCCCCGTTGGAAATCCTGTAGAGTTACACTGCTTGTTGCCCGTTAACACCTGTAGAGTTACACTGCTTGTTGCCCGTTAACACTCCTGTAGAGTTACACTGCTTGTTGCCCGTTAACTCCCTGTAGAGTTACACTGCTTGTTGCCCGTTAACACTCTGTAGAGTTACACTGCTTGTTGCCCGTTAAACACCCTGTAGAGTTACACTGCTGTTGCACCGTTACACTCCTGTAGAGTTACACTGCTTGTTGCCCGTTAACACCCTGTAGAGTTACATGCTTGTGGCCCGTTAACCCTGCTTGTTACCTGCGTGTTGCCCGTTAACTCTCTGTAGAGTTACACTGCTTGTGCCGTTAAACTCTCTGTAGAGTTACACTGCTTGTTGCCCGTTAACTCTGATAGAGTTACACTGCTTGTGCCCCGTTACTCTCTGCTAGAGTTACATGAGTTTGCCACATGTAGGTGTTGTTGCCGTTAACTCCATTACAGTTGAGTGAGTACACTGCTTGTTGCCCGTGAAATCACTGTAGAGTTACTGAGTACACTGCTTGTTGCCTGTTAACACCCTGTAGGGTTACTGAGTACACTGAGGTTTTGCCAGTTAACACCACCCTAGGGTTTGCTGAGTACACCGCTTGTGGCCCGTTAAACTTACGATAGTGAGTACACTGCTTGTTGCCTGTTAACACCCTGTAGGGATACAGGGTACACATGCTTGTTTTTGCCAGTTAACACCAGTAGGGTGCTGAGTACACTGCTGTGTGCCAGTTAAAACACCCTTAGGGTTGCTGAGTACACTGCTTTTTTACCCGTTAACACCCCTGTAGAGTTACTGAGTACACTGCTTTCCCCCACAAACACCCTCTAGAGTCACTGAGTACACTGCCCCCCCCCCCCCCCCCCCCCCCTCCCCCCCCCCCCACCCCCCCCACCTTTCCCACACCTCCCACTTTTGGACACTTCGAGAGACCGAAATCAGATTTCTTTAGAGCTGAACCCCATTCATATTGATGCTCACGCTCACGCACTTGTGCACACACGACATCTGGTGATCAGTGCCTGGTGTTGGTGTTCGTGTCAGGAAACATCTGGGTGCCAGACTTCAACAGGACTCTTTGGAGATGGAGAGAGGGGGCACCGCCAGACATTCCTCACTGCCCGCTTGGATGCCAGCACAGACAGCAGCAGCATTGTTGGCGTGCATGCGCCACGGCCCCCTGTGCAATGTAATTATGGGTCATGGATGATGCTGGGATGGAAACATACAGTCTGTGGCCTAGTTCAGTGCTGTGCCATGGAGGAATTGTGGACCTGTCCACGGTCTCTACGTCTACGTCTCTCTGTCTTAAGCCGCGTACAGTAAGGTGAACCGGCTAGGTTCTGGTGTCACAGTGGAAACGATGGAATACAGAAGACAACAAGAATAAGGAGACCAGAACACCACAACTTCATTGCGTACACACACACACCCAAACACACACACACACACACACACGCACCACACACACACACACACAAACACACACACACACACACACACAACTACACACACGCGCGCGCGCGCGCGCGCGCGCACACACACAAAACACACACAACACACACACACACACACACCACACACACACACACACCACATGGTGCATGAAAATGAGTGAGGACAAATGATTCCAGGACGGAATGAGGAGAGAGAGAGAGAGAGAGAGAGAGAGAGAGAGAGGAGAGAGAGAGACGAGAGAGGGTGAGAAAATCAGACGAGATAGTGAGAGAGAGGAGAGAGAGAGACAGAGAGAGGACAGAGAGACAGAGAGAGAGAGAGACAGCCAACAAGCCAGCCCAGCCAGTTAGACAGACATGAGCTTGGGGGTTAGTGGAGAAATATGTGAAAAAAAAAAAAAAAGAAAGAAGAGATAAAATGTTGGATTCCAACACCAATAGAAAGTACTTACGGCCAATCATAAATCTGTAAACAAAAAATTACTTTTAAAGTTACTTTTCAAAAAGCGAAGAAACTTTACAAGTGCGCATCTATCTATTTTCAGTTTCAAATATTGTATGCAATGTCAACGTGTCTAGGTTCCCCCCACCTCCACCCACTCCACCACCACACACCACCCCACCCTCATCCCCACTCTTAAGGGATTTGGCAGCAGTTTTTCACAACAATTTGTCACGACGAGACCTTGTCTTCTCTTCGTGGACTATCCACGAATTCTTTAGTCTGTGTCTGGTCTGTGAACAGCATGTAGGGCTGGGCTAATGCGTAAATTCAGACATCTGCTAATTCGTGGCCACGAGACCCTCTTCTTAAATTCTGTAATTTTCGTCAGTAAGTCATTTATCCATCAGCTTTAATTCATGAGCGGATGTGGTGTAGCGTATATGGACCAGTCCCCAAGCAGTAACGCCTCCTTGATGAAACTGAAACTGAAATTGTCAGCACTGAATCTGAAAGAGAGTCTTCGACAGGAAATCGGAGGGTAGGGGGTGGGGGTGGGGGTGGGGGTTGGGGGTGGGGGGATGGAGGATACATACATTTTTATCAGCCAGTAGTACACACGACACCTGCCCATAGCCCCCCCCCCCCCCCCCCCCCCCCCCCCGGAGCTTCTTCTTGACCTACCAGAGCACGTGCTGACTTGTCACGTGACAAAGTCACGTGCCCTGTCCCAGGACAAGCCGCACGAGGCAGTCATTCTGGCACTTCCTGGACTTGTTACTGGAGACCCGCAGACACGTCCAGTTCTGGCACTCTTCTTCAGCGTTATCTCCACCTAGAAGACGACGCCATGGACAGAGAGAGAAAGAAGAGAGAGAGAGAGGAGAGAGGGGGGGGAGGAAGGAGAGGAGAGGGAGGGGGGGAGGGGGGGGGAGAGGAATGGAAAGGGATGGAGGGATGGAGGAGAGGAGAGAGAGGGGGATGGGGGGGGGAGAGGTGAGAGAGACGACAGAGAGAGAGAGGGGAGAGAAAGAGACAGAGAGAGACAGAGAGAGAGGGAGAGAGGAAGAGAGGGAGAGAGAGGGAGGGGAGAGAGAGAGAGAGAGAGACGAGAGAGAGAGAGTGAGAGACGAGAGAGAGAGAGAGAGAGAGAGAGAGAGAGAGAGAGAGAGAGACATGGTTTATTCGTATAGGCCTTGGTCCTATATGGAGGGATGAGTACACATATCAACATATAAACACGCGCATGACTGTAAAAGCATACCAAAAAACAAAATGATTTAGAACATCGAGAGAGAGAGAGAGAGAGAGAGAGAGGAGAGAGAGAGAGAGAGAGAGAGAGAGAGAGAGAGAGAGAGAGAGAGAACAGAGAGACAGAGACAGAGAGAGACAGAGACAGAGACAGAGAGGGAGAGAGAGAGAGAGAGAGAGGAGAGAGAGAGAGAGAGAGAGAGGACTGTGGGCCTCGGGGGTGCTGTTTGCCTCTTCGCCCGAAGAAAGGCCTGACCCAGGGCTACCAGGTGGCCTTCTTCACACTAGAGTGGCAATGGTCCTGTGCCGCGTGAGGCCGCCTCAAAGAGGGAGCAGGATGGACGTGGCTGGAGCGCGCTGCGCGGGTCCCTTATGCGGCCCTAACTGGCCGTGGCCGAAAGGGCAATTTTATTTTCATCCTGAAAGGGGCGCCCACCATGCCGACAAGAATATGATTTACCAGGCCATGGTTCTTGCAGCATTCCATCGCCTTCCACTCCCCATCTCCAGGAGTTTCCGTCAGCAACACAGGGCAGACACGCATGTTGGCTGAAAGAGTTACTGCGCTACCTGACGCTGACCTCTCACATCAGCGTCCTTCCAGAACACTCTGACGCCTTTGCCTTGGTTGTGCTGTGCTGTGCCACCTCGCAGTGAGTGTGTGCTACGTGGGGGAAGAGAAAGGTGGCAACTTTGCGCTGACATGATAATCCGACCCTGTTCACGTTGGCACCGAATGTGGAAATGTTATGGGTTTTTGCCATCTCGCTAGTTTGAGTTGCCGTTTCTCCTGTTTTCCTCACTGTCTTCAAGACTTCGCGTCCATGGTGGCGAAATACATAAGAATACGGGTTTCTGGATTCTGGATTCGACATTAGAAAAAAAAAAAAAAAAGAGGAAGGTGGTCATTTTGTGTATTGAGGGCAAAACAGATTCTGCGTGCAGAAAAACAGGAGGGTGTTGACTTTGTATTCAGTGGAAAAAAAAAACTGACACGGCGCGTGAATGAAGAAGAAAAGGGCGATGACTAAATATTCAAACAGCCATACAGTTATTTAGACAATGAAAGAGGTGGGTGTGATGACTTTGTATTCAAACTGCTGTACCATGATTGTGACAAATAGAAAGGAGGGTGATGACTTTGTATTCAAACAGCTATACTGATATTGTGACAGATAAAGGTGAGGGTAATGACTTTGTATTCAAACTGCTGTACTGATATTGTGACAGATAAAAACAGGAGGATAGTGACTTTGTATTCATTATGACAAAACTGACTGTGTGCAGATAAAATGGGAGGGGGGGAGGGGGGGATGGAAGGATGATTTTGTAATCAAACGAGCCTACTAACTCTGTACACAGACGTACCCACTCTAGAATGGGGTATAGTTTGAAACCTGTGTGTCATACTCTAGGGGCCGTACACACACATGCACATCTGCCCAAAGTACACTCCGCACGTACACGCAATCACTCCTCTCACCCAAGCAGCGCCAAATAATAAACACAACACAAGAAAGGTTTGTTTCCCCACCTTCGACGGGAGTACAATATTATCAATCAAACACCAACACTTAAATAATTTCATTTATACCTCCACTCCACAAAGGAGGAAAAAGAAACACAACTGCTTCCCTACAATCAAGGAATTCATAAATAAAATGGGGATGAATTAGTATCCATCACCAGCAACAGGGGGATATGTATCACATCATTCGTAAACATCAGGGGGCATGCATCAACATCCTTCCTTCGCATCAGGAGACACATAAAAATCATTCTATCCAGCCCAAAATACCAAGATCATCACTGTCTCTAGGGCGGAAGTTCTGGGGTATCCTTCCCCACTCGTGTCTAATCAATGATCACTCTCCTTTAAGGAAATATTGGAACATCAGTTTCATTCGGCCACGCCTTTAAATATTTCTCACCCAAAAGTTTCCACATTCAAAATTCCTGTACAGGAAATTAGAGATACATTGCTTCCATATTCCAGGTTTCTTTATAAGAAGATAAATATAACTGTCACTCTCTGGTCACCCTCTTAACCTTGATGAAGGCACACAGGGGATACTCATCTCCAGGCTGAATAGGGCGTCGCTTTATACAAAACCTCCTGAGCTGGGGACTTGGTCCGGCACCTCTGGGACCACCCAAGGCCCTAGGTCCGTGGCCCGTGTGAGACAGCCAATCTCTAATGCGACGCAGCCGCTCGCTCTGGCCTCAGTCCAAACAAACCATCAGGCCCTCCGACTTCTCCGGCTGGCAAACGAAATGCATTAATAACGTACTCGCACCACTATCAATTTTTTACAACTGTATTGATGACTGAAAAAAAAGTATCACGCATCTCGATTTTTTTTTTTTAATTCCGTGGAGAACCATAAAACCAGACATGCTTTAAAACTATCAGAACTTGCATATTTGTTTTTCTCCCCGGCAAAAAAAAAAATGTTTTATGATCTTTATCCTCAACTTTGTGCTGTAATTCTGTCAAGCATAACTCTAGTTTGAAAAAAGAAAAAAAAAAAAAACAAACACACACACATTAGTTCCGTGATCAAACGAACATTGTCGTCTGTAGATTTAGTCGGTGGTGTTTTGTGTACATTGGACCCGAATACGCTTTGCTGAACACCACAGAAGAAGCAGGGAGGTGGTGCAGTGTCGCCTCTTGTGGGTTGACTCCTGACGACTTCACATTGACTCACTCCCTGTGATTGCCAATGCTAAGGCTGCCGCGGAGCAAGCCAAGGTGTAGTAGGGAGCGGGAGCGGGAATGAACCGTTTGGGGGTAGGCTTGTGCCACAGAAATGGCACGAAAGGTTAGACATAAACAAAAAAAGCCATCAGGAACTCTCAGACTAGACAGGCTTATACTGAAAGTATTGTTTAGAATGTATGCTACAAACACACAAGTCGCCAGACCACTGTCTGGCCACAACTGAAAAGCACAAATGCGTCTTTTGTTACTATCGGACAGCCATAAAGTATACCAAGGCGTTTGGATACCGTGGATTGTTAAATTCAACAATCGCCCGCTCCCGTACTCCCTTCGGGTCATTTCTTTGTGTTGGGGTTTTTGTTCTGAAGAGCACAATGAGCAAGCTTTCCTCTCTTTAATCCTCGTGGATCTGTTTGGGAGAGTGGTCTCTGCCGAGAGTACTGAAAGCTTGTAGGACGTCAATACTATTGACATTAAAGTTCTGGATGGAGATGTTGGTCAAGTCTGGGGGAGAAACGTACAATAAACGTCAACAATACCAAACAGGACAAGCAAAGCAAAGCAATGTGGCGGATTGTGAGTGAGGGAAACGACTCTCATAACTGCAAGGAGGAAGGGAGGATCACTGGGTCAGCAAAGGGTAGAACTAGTCAAAGCTGAAAGAGAAAGGGAAGAGAGGAATGAAGAAGGAAGAGAGTGAAAGATCAAAGAATGAAATAAACGAAGGGAACAGGAGTTGGAACTCAGAGAGAGAGAGAGAGAGAGAGAGAGAGAGAGAGAGAGAGAGAGCGAGAGCCCCAAGTGAAATCAGCAGTAACAAGTCTTAGTATATAAAAGGGCGCCTCAACATCTTTAAATTAGTTCCTACAAGATTGTTACCATTCTTGAAGGAACGTTGCAATGTAGAAACACACTCAGCACATATAAGCAACAAGTAGGGCAACTCCTACTGACATGCAATCTTAAATTAGGCAGGAAACAGACAACAGTAAATAAAGAGCAACACTTAGCACAGTTTGAACAGATTAGCCACTATGATTGTTGAATGGGAAGCAGAAGAATAGGGCACAACACTTGCAGCACTTTCAAGATGTCGAGCTCGTGGAGCACGTGAAAAACCACCCGATTACCAGGCTATCAGGAGGTGTAAGCTTTACTACTAAAGCACTTCTCCCGCGTATTGTGTTGTTAGGATGTAGAGTTCTACATGAAAGAGCGTTTTTGATGTGTACTTCAGTTTAAAGTATTCAGAAGGTATAAATAAAGGAAACCCCAAACTACTAAAGCACTTCTCCCGCGTATTGTGTTGTTAGGATGTAGAGTTCCACATGAAAGAGCGTTTTTGATGTGTACTTCAGTTTAAAGTATTCAGAAGGTATAAATAAAGGGAACCCCAAACTACTAAAGCACTTCTCCCGCGTATTGTGTTGTTAGGATGTAGAGTTCCACATGAAAGAGCGTTTTTGATGTGTACTTCAGTTTAAAGTATTCAGAAGGTATAAATAAAGGGAACCCCAAACTACTAAAGCACTTCTCCCGCGTATTGTGTTGTTAGGATGTAGAGTTCCACATGAAAGAGCGTTTTTGATGTGTACTTCAGTTTAAAGTATTCAGAAGGTATAAATAAAGGGAACCCCAAACTACTAAAGCACTTCTCCCGCGTATTGTGTTGTTAGGATGTAGAGTTCCACATGAAAGAACGTTTTTGATGTGTACTTCAGTTTAAAGTATTCAGAAGGTATAAATAAAGGGAACCCCAAACTTGCTACTGTCCATTTTCTCTCCCCATGTGTATACCCATACATTTTAAACACATTGACGCATTTTTACAGAAATATTCTTTATGGATAATGATCTAAGTATATATATATATATATATATATATATATATATATATATATATATATATATATATATATGTGTGTGTGTGTGTGTGTGTGTGTGTGTGTGTGTGTGTGTGTACATATAATATGTATACATATCACAGCTGTTCAGAGTGAGTTATTTAGTGTTGAGAAGCAGGGGCAATGAACGCCTCTCCTGCTGCTGGAACGGCCCGGCCGCTCCCTACCAACCAGCTAAACGCGCTTTACTCGGTGAACTGCAGGTCAGCTGCGCACAGCAGGTCTGGCAGCAGTGTGTTCGGCATTGCTGAGCGGTCGTTGCAAGTGGGGTTGGCCAGGTTGATAATTAGTGGTTGTCGTGAAGAAAAGAATACTTATACGCTCTAGAGACGACCGTATTGGTCAATTCCAGACAATTCTTTTAACAGCAAACTCGACTAGATTTATGTACTACAGAGAACGAAGAAAAACAGCATGAAATTTTGTACGTAAGTAGTCAGGCAACATTAAAGCAACGACAACACACACAAAATCGATCAAAAATAATTCACATCAGCGCTTAATGGTTGAATTATTTTTCCCACATTAACTAGTACACAGGTTTGATACATGCCTCTGCACAGACTACAACAACAAAAAGGTCGGATCAGAAACGTTTGAAACTTGCTTGTTCCAAAATCGCCGAGCTGAAATGCTATCACGGCGCGCAAAAAATAAACAAAAAATACCCCCCCTCCCCCCACACGCACACACACCAAGACTGTTCTAAGCTTGCCCAAATACCCTGTATCTTTCACCTATACAACAGCAACAACAAGTGGAAAAATGAACGAACGCACTGGCACAGCCTTTTTGATCTTGAGTATGGGCAAAGAAACGCAGAGAAGAAAAGCCATGACCACCGGTAAACTCAGTTCGATAAAAAAATTAAACAAACAAAAAAAAATCAGTTTGATTGGTACAATCGGAAATCTGAAATGAGGCAGGGAACAGCACACAGCAAGTAACGAACAAGTGGGGTAACACTTTCCCCATCTTGTGGTATAATAATTACACGCCCACATCTTGAAACGTTCGTTCGGAGATACGGGCGTGCAAGTAATGTCATCACAGGGAGAAAACGGTTACCCTCGTTTTAGAATTATAGAGGGTGTTAGTAATTTTAACACGGGACAAACAGTTTTCTTAAGTGTTTTCTTATTTATTGTTAACCATCCCATGCCTCTTTAAGATAGTCTGATAAAGCCCGCATGATCGAAACACGTCAAATGCTCTGCTTTTTTTTTTGTTCGTAAACTCCGTCAGGCAGATATATTTCTTGTTCTTACATAAAAAAGATCGTAAGAAACACACACACACACACACACACACACACACACACACACACACACATACATACAATCGTGGCACAGCCCTGTGATGTGCTGTGTTTACCAACTGTATCAATTGAAACATTCATGTAGCCGCATTTGTTTCTTTCGTTCTTCCCACAGTCTCTCTCTCTCTCTCTCTCTCTCTCTCTCTCTCTCTCTCTCTCTCTCTCTCTCTCTCTGAGGTCAAGTGAACCAGCAAGACGGCCGTGATTGCTCGCTTTGTTTTTTTTGCAAAGTTTGTAACGTCACAGTACGTTCTTGCCTTTCATTTTCTGCAGTGCAGTGATCTTTGCCTCTGTGTTATGATTACTGTGGTGTGACTGTTATGCTTTCAAAAGACAAGGTTTGGTCCTGAATGTAACATTATTTTGTTTACATTGAATAATTAAGGAAATCTGTCTTCAATACTGTTCATGTGACCGCAGCGAGGCAGGAAGTGAACTTTCATTTTGCGCGTGAGGCCTTGTCGTTTCGGTGAGCTGTGTGACCCGACAAGGTCAGCTGTACTACAAAATTGGGTCAAGTGTGTCATGTTGCACTGATTGTTCTCCGTGCTGCCCCGTGTCCGAGTTGCCGAAACCATGAACAGTCGTTTACAGATCATGTGTTGTATAAGCGTGTTTTCTTGATTGCATTTTAATGGATACCTCCTCTGTGGTACACGACAGCAAATTAAAACCCACTTTAGACATTCTACTAAAGAGGTTTTCCTGTCCTGAAAACGACCTTCTTGCCTGGAGAAATTCATTGTTTTATCGTTACCCGTGAATTACCAATGAGTCGATTGTTATCTAAAAGAACGATTATGACTATTAAGAAAATCCGCTTTCTCTTACCCTGTGGATCAGTGAACCCATACCCTCCTGTCTGGCTAAGTCAGTCATTCGTGTGTTTAGTGGCACATCGAAACGTATTACACTGACTTTTTATTTCACATGGCAAGGGACAGGTATTTTACTGTGCCAGGGTGTAGACTGTGAGAAATGGGACAACGATGAATGTGGAATTCTGAAAGAGGCAATTCCTGATTACTGTAAAAGTGATGGCATACAGGCACTAAAAATGGCATTGGGCCTCTCTTTCTTTAACCTTTCCGACAGGGAATGACAACATTCTTTCTACCACCCCCATGTGTGATCACAGCGAAATTTCTTTGCCCTGTCACACTTATTCCAACCAACTATAGAGGATGATGTGAGCGACGGCAGTGTTGTGCAAGATCTTGTTGGGGACCTCTCTGAAACATCTCCGCTGGTTGTGGTGGATAATCTGACTGACGATTCCTTTGAAACTCATCGAGATGACCATGGCTTTGAAAAAAAACAAACTCTAGGGAATGAAAATGAAAACACTGTTTCCCGAGGTCATTGTGTGCAAAACCCCGCCACAGACAGGCATTAAATCAACACCCACATTATGCCGGTCTAAACGTTATCGTAGACGGACATTATGTCCTACGAAACACTTGCGAAATGCGTCGTCTGAAAAACTAACAAACATGGAAAACGCGCCCTAGAGTTCATGTTAAATAATCAGACTGATTGTCATGTTGACTTGGTATCTAAACTAGAAGACTAAAACAATCTTTGAAAAAGGATTTGAAACTCCCATACTGATAAAAAGATGGAATTTTTACACTCCGATCTTGATGAATCAAAAACTATTATTTCCAAACTCGATGCCACAGTTGCAAATTTGATCAAAGTAAACCATTCCTTGAAAACCCATCTTGGCACACTTCAGTCAGAAGTACGACTGACTAAGAACAAGTCAATGTCTTCAGTAAGTACATGTATCCAGACTATTGATGAAAATCAAAACGACGAGTTTTGTGGTGGCCCAGTTTCCTATCCGCCTTCCTCACATGCAGAAGTGAATGTTAGAGTGTCCAATAGTCCAAAGACTCCAAACGAGACCATTGGTGAACTTCATCAGGGACAGCACGTCTCAGCCTCTGCCGGCAGCTCCACAGGGTATGACAGCATGGGTGAGCCTCTTCAAAATCGGGTTGACATACTGGCTAATCTCAGCCAAGATCAATCAAATGATAACATCAGAAAAAAACTCCCATTTCCCCAAAGATAACGGTATATTCAATACTGATAATTCACCCCAATTCGATGATTCTCATAAACCATTGGTTCATGAGAGAACCCCCATGAACAAGTTTTTTTGTGAAATCAAAATACCAAATGAAACATCTTCACTTCTAGTTTGTGATTCTGTCATTAGGTATATTGATTCAAGGAGACTACAGATAAATAGTGACCCTCTTTTTAAGATGTGTATTCCAGGTCCTAAAATTAGTGATATCATCCAGTGGCTGCATGGACTACACAAACAGGAATAAATAAAAACTATCACTGTGCATGTTGGTACAAATGACTATCCAGCAGGTCCAGTTCCAACTGATGTTTGGCATAAAGTAATCGATTTGTGCCAGACTCGTTTTCCTTCAGCTTACATAGCCTTAAGTTCTGTAGTACCCGCTCGTGAAAGGAACCCATTAAATAATCCGATAGCACCTTCAAATAGATATTTATATACTGCCTGTACCAGCATGACAGTAGACATGATTGACCACCACAGTGCTTTCACTACTGCAAGTGGTGCTCCTCGACAGGCATTATATAAAGACAGTACGCATCCCGAGAGGGACTGCTAGTCTGGCAATAAACTTTAAAAAAGTTCTTCCTCAGGCCAGACGAATTGGTATCCATGGCCCTACTCAAAAGGCGCGTGTATTACCCAAATTCACAGGGAGAACTCTGTAGGTTAGCACTGAAGCTGATAGTTCCCATCCCCAGACCTCCAAACAAGCTGATGTTCCCCCATTATCATCCTTATCCCACTTTCCTTTGTTGCCCTCCCGGAATGATAACCAGGCTGCGGCTGAAACAGTGCAAGGCCAAATCCGTCGGCCTTCACCCCCACATCAGCTGGGGAATGATGGTGTTGTGTGAAGTTTCTTTCCCCCCCCCCCCCACAAAACAGCCAGTCAGGCGAAACTAGAGGTCCACATCCCACATTGAATCCATCATTCCCCAATACGTCCTATCCCCTTGCCATCTCGGGTCAAATGATCCCTTATTTTCCATATCCCAGATATCCTGACCCATACCCTTACCATACCCCTTCATCACCGTGGAAGACAAATTTTCCAGAGACAGTTTCCGGTGTCAGATCCTGTCAATGTCGTAAACACAATGCCGGGCTCCATCTATAGTATTCCAAGTTGGCCCGCCACTAACAATCCTGTTAGCCAGTGTGCCCAGCAACTAATGTCTTTGGCATCACAGCTGGCGTACCACCCAGGACATCAGTGATCTTCACCAGCTCTGCGACAACCACCTCTATGGTGCATGGTCTTGTCATACATATGCCGGTGATACGTGACGTTAGTTATTGTGTTTAAACCCACAAGAACGAAGCTGTGCGTTGTGTGTGTGTGTGTGTGTGTGTGTGTGTGTGTGTGTGTGTGTGTGTGTGCATGAACATTTGTCTACTTTATATACATTTCCTCTTGGTCATGTATCCAAAAGTATGCTGATAGAGTTTGTTTATGCTTGTTTTCTTTTTCTTGGGTGTGAGATGAACCAAATTATTTTTAAAATTGCTCGTTTCATGTGTGACAGGCGTTCTCGGAAAACTCGGATAGGGACAGTTCGCATACTGATATGTACATATAATGTATATATATATAGTGTACTGATATTGTGTCTAGCTCTGGGGTGAACGTTCACGCTGCTTTTCTTACTTTCAGTCTTGTGTTCAACTCATGGATAGAATTGGTATTCTCATTTTGTTTCTGGTAGTTTTCCCGCTTAATCTTGCATATCTTTTTATACCGAGTGTCACATTTCTTTGCATATGTTTTCCTCTTAATTATCATTCGTGATTGTATTAATTTTGTCATGGACAAGAACAGTAGCACATTTAAGCCGCTCCATAAAGCTGGGTTCAAAATAGGTTATCTAAATATATGTCACCTAAATGAACAAATTATCAGATGTGTCTTCAATCTAATCCAATTTAATGACTGTTTTCATGTCTTTGGTTTTTCTGAATCACGATTGTCTAGTACAATTTCTGACAATATATTATCGATCCCTGGATACAACCATCTTAGACGAGATGCCACAGCAAAACTAGAAAGAGGTATGGTGCCTTATATTCACCAATCTGTTAATTATAGATGGCTAAACTTGTTTGATAGATATGAAATTGAATGTTTATGGCAAGAGATTCACTTGAAAGGAACAAAGCCAATCCTAGTAGGGTTTTTTAAAATATACAAAAACCCAGAAGAAAAGAGTCGAGTGAATCGATCGTTTTGAGTCAATGCTTGAAGACGTGTTAAGTTTTTCTATGGAAATAATCTTGCTTGGAGATTTTAACATCGGTTTATTCAAAACAGAATAAATGGAAACAAACTTATGAAATGTGCAATTTTTACTCAACTGATAAATTTACCTACACGGATAACATTACAGACAAAAACGTTCATTGATCACATTTATGTTACTAATTCTAACAATGTAGTAGAAACTGCTGTACCTGTCTATGGTCTTAGTGATCATTTTCCAGTGTGTTTAACATGGGTCAAGAAAGGAGTTAAAATCCCCAGGTGCACTCATAAGTGTATATTGTTTCGTAGCTATAAACATTTCCACACTGAAGAATTTCTGGCTGATTTATGTATGGCAGACCTTTCTTGTGTCTATCAATACGATCATCCTGATGATGCACTTGCTGCTCGGTACAAGATATGTGTTTCCTATTTTCAATAAGCATATCTTGTTCCGTACTAAACGTGTTAAATTAACTGAGAAACTACCATGGTTAGCAACAGAAATAGATGCTGAAATTAGAATTTGTGACAATTTATTACAAACATCAGGGGACAGACAAGAAATTTAGGCAACAACGGAATAACGTCAGTGAAATGAAACGATCCGCACGGAAGAGGTATTTTTAGTGATTTAATTTCATCAAAACAAGATTCAAAATCTATTTGGAAGGCTATAAATCAGTTGCCCGGAAAAAACAGCACCGCCATCTGCTTCTTATACGTCCAATTTATCTGTTGATTATCTGAAGAGACATTTTACTACCGTAGCATAGAGAACATAAAGGTAAACAACACACAGGCTAATGATTTATATCGACTGAAATGTTTCTGTGAGTCAAAAAATATTGTTGACAAACTCCATTTTCCATACATAGGCGTCCATGAAGCGCATCAGGAGTTAGATATATATTAAAACCGTCGAGTTCCCGTGGTTTGGATGGGTTAGATAGTAAAATTGTGAAGGCAACAGCGCCCATTATCTCTGAGTGTGTTACATATATTTATAACTTATGTATTGAAAAAAGTTATTATCCACAAGCCTTCAAAGACGCTAAAGTTTTGCCTGTTCTTAAGTCTGGTGACCCCATCTGACCCCTCCAATTATAGACCCATATCTATACTATCTGCTCTGTCTAAACCTGTCGAAAAACATATTAAACACAATCTACAGTCCCATTTTACAAAGTATGACATATTTGACCCAAATCAGAATGGATTGAGAGGAATCATTCGTGCCAAACCATGCTGACTAACCTCATTGAGAAATGGCTTTTAAACATAAACAATAATTTATTTACTGAATCAATATTTGTTGATTTTGCGAAAGCTTTCGACACCATTGATCACAGTGTCCTCTCTAACAAACTAAATATGTACGGTTAAACGATATTTCCGTAAAACTCCTAGCATCTTTTCTTCACAA
>JADBJO010028581.1:0-19958 GCA_016801955.1 Conus betulinus | reverse complement strand
GACGAACAGCCTATTAAAACATATAATTCAAAACACTGGTCCGCCCGTGACATATCTTTAGATCAATCTATCTATGTCCATCTCCCCAAACTTCTGCCCACCTATCCTCTGTTGTCTTTGGTTAGTGGAGTGGTGGGCAAGACCCTGACATCTATAAGAAAAAAAATGACAATAATATTGAGTCCCACAAGTCTCCATGCACAAAGACTAATCCACGGCATGTGTGTGTTTTCCAATGTTAGGTTTGGATCAGCAGGATTAAGCCATTTGAACGGGTTACCAGAAAATCTGTAGGTTTTCCTCTACTTTGTCTGAAGTCGAATTGACTTGCTGCAACAGCATCACATCTGCTTGAGTCCATGATGTCCGTGATGAATTCCACAGTCTTCTTCGGGCATGTTGCTACCCCACAGCTGCTGCACCTGCCGCTCAGCACCCTTTGGCCAGGTTTGATGTAGCAGAGCCCGGTGGATGCCTTAGCTGGGCCAGTCCTGAAGGATGGATTCTGGGGCCTGGGACCCAGTGCTGCACGGATGTTCATAACTTTGGCAGTTTTGAGTCAGCTGAGGTGCCTCAGTTGCCCACAGTGGCCAGTCCTCAGTAGGAGAAGGTTCCTCTGCTGGTGCTGCTGAAACTGATGCGTTGACGCCATTGTCTGCACACATCCTTCTCTCTCACTGGGACCAGCAAAGGGTCTGGAGGTCATTGGTTAATCCCTCAGTTGAAAAATAATTTACGTGTCTGTCTTATGTGAGATGGTGTTTATAAGGTTTTGTTCATGTGAACATTACTTTATTTTTCTGATATCCTGTGACTTGACACAAAAGGGTTATAAGTAATGTTCATGCACACATATACTTACATTTGTTTATGTGTGTGTGAACAACTCATGAAACAAGTTTCATAAGTTCAAATGGAAGACACACATATATTCACACACACACACACACACATGATGACACACATACAAACATACACACATGCACACACACACGCATGCACACACTCGCTCACATGCCCACACACACACACACACACACACACACACACACACACACACAACTCACATGTGCACACAATGTTTAGTCTTGTAAGCCTGCACTATACTCCAGTAAGGCAAAATCCAAGGGCAGTAGAAGTGCCAGTGGGGTGTTAACAGCACCATCATGTGCTACAGATAAATCCGGAAGTTCTACAGTTCAGACAGTCCAAGGATGTACAGTAGAACTGCTCCTCAACGATCTTGAAAATGCCATAAGAATTAAGTCTTTGCAGAGAGGGATTTTTAAAGGGAGGTAGACTGATTGGTAATTAACAAACATGTAATTGCTCATGGGACAGTTTGTTTGTTTTGTCCCTCACAGAGAAGGTAATAATTATTTTCATTTACAATGTGTTTGACAGCAGTGAGTTTGCATTGACATCAGTTGCTCAAAACGAGTTATGTTTGTTCATTAAACGACTATTCTTCAAGTGTAAGAGTCATAATACCTGATGAAATACATTGTAAAATATTCTTAGTCAGAGACTACAACTAAAGGTGTTTGATTTGAAAACAAAACAGAGGCAAACAAACATGCACAAATCTGTTTAAGAAGAAAAAAGAAACACCCGAAGGTGCTGGGGAGGACCCAGAGAAGCACTGTCCTCACCTGCCTTTAGAGCAGTCCTGTACCACCCTTGGAGGTCTGCGCTGTATTGACGATGGGTACAGGCATGCGCAGGACACTCCATTAAGATATCAAGGGACATAACTGCTCCTGAACAGAGATAAATCAGACTACAGGATGCAACTCATAACAGCCTTAAAGTAGTATCCCCATGGGTGTACCAGCCAGTACACACAAATCTGTTTAAAACGATAGGCAGGAAAAATTGATATTTTAAAAATTTATCCATGGGATCAAAACTAAGACCCCAATAAAGCAAACAGTAATATATTTTAAGCAAATAGTAATACAGTTACAGCTACTTTACACATTTTTATGCCATTATACTGTGTCTGATAGAAGTTAGTACGATACTGTTTTTGCAAAAATCCTGCATAATACCAGCCACTGTGGTGAAGTGGTGTGCATTGCAGACTCCCAGCTGGGAGGTTGTGGGTTCGAATCCCAACAGAGTCATGTGGGTTTTTTTGCCCCGACCGGCTCCTACCCAGAGTTGAGTTTGCTACGGGCTCAGTTTGGGGACTGGGACCACACAGTGGAGTTTCATCCACTGAATGGATGCGTCTCTGAGAGTGAGAGTGTTGCTCAAATTTTCCGACCAACACTGCAGGTGTCTGTATTTCTCGGGCCTGGTTGATGCCGGGATATATTATGAAAGGAAGCGTAGAGTACAGCCCTGTCATGCCGTCTCAGACTGGAATGGAAATTGGTAGCATCATCTTTGTCATCCTCATTCTCATTGATCAGCATAAAAATTTTTTTTGAAGTCTCAAATTCTGTGGCCTTTCATGCCCTGCTGTCATGGTGATCTCAGTTTCAATGTCCTCTCCACATCTGTGGCCTTGGTTTGATGCCGTTTGAGTCATTGGTATTGACGAGTCCATGGGGCTGGCGTTGGACGGACTTGGTAGCTCCTCCAGAGGGAGAGCTCACTCACGAAGGCTTCGTGACTAAGCAATTATTGTCATCAGTAGGGGGCTTAGTAGGAGGTGTCCTGCGTATGTTGGATCATAACAGGCACCACTGAACACCACCAGAGTGACTCAGCAGCAGTGCAGTCTCTCCTCTGGTGGGTTACGTCTTGACGACTTGACATTGACTGTTCCCTGTGGATTGCCGATGCCAGGGCTGTGGCAGGACAGACTGAGCTGTGGCTGTGGACGGGTGTCAGAATGAGCGGCGTGGATGCACTGCCACTGAGGTGGCACTGAAGATGGGACAGCAAAAAAAAAAAAAAAAAAAAAATCCTACATAATTCTCTTCAAGTGATAAAACTGTATTTTTCAACTGCATAGTAACTGTTTAACTCTTTCTAGCTGATGGGCATCAATCCAGGTTTGAAAAGTTCTGAATTTTTGGAGAGTAGCACCTTGTTTCCTTAAATGTCGTTAATATTGGCACTGACTTTTGTACTGTGGAATAGTGCCAATGAATGCAGAGTACCTTGTTTTGGCCATGAGCAGTAGAGCCTTTTGTTGGGGACTGACAAGTGTCTTCAGAGTTTCAACCATCTTCCGTGACAACTGGCGTCTGAAACAGGCTTTGCAAAAACGATGATATGAAGTGAACCATTTTCTTCATGACTGATTCATTACAGTACTAATCAGTTTTTGAAATATCATTTTCTGACTTTTAATGATTTTTGTGTGTGCGATTCAGGAAAAAACCCACCTAATCCATACAAAATGTCTGTGTGGAAATTTAGGGGAGAAAACAAGCCACGTCTGTTCAGAGCAAGTTACTTAGTATTGAGAGGCAGGGGAATTTACAGCTCGCCCGCAGCTGCAGAGGCCAAGCTGTGAATGCGGGTCAGGGATAGGGGTGTTTTCTGCCGGCTGCTCCCCACAGACAGCTAACTGCGCTCTACTCGGCAAACTGAATGTCATCTGCGCATAGCCAGTCTAGCAGCAATGTGTTCGGCATTGTTGAGCGGCCATTACAAATGGGGCTGTCGGTTTGATAATCAGTGGTTGTCATGAAAATTGTAATATATCTGCGCTCTTGAGATGACTGAATTGGCGAATTTCCGACAATTCTTTTGATACCAAACTCGACTAGGTTTATTTTCCTGTAGATAACGTAGATGCAGCATAAAAGCTTGTACGCAAGTTGTCAGGCAATATTAGAACTATGACAACACACACAAAATTGTGCTAAAATAACTTTATCTCTTTCTGGGTATTTTCCCTAGTTAACTAGCACGTAAGTTTGATGCATGCCTCTGCTCAGACTACAGCAACAAAAAAGTTGGATCAGAAATGTATAAGCCTTGTTTGTTCGCCCTTTCACTAAGTAAGTGTCTCGCGCAGGACAGAAATATAAAGCTGTGAGACAGTAATAAGTGAGTTAAGTCCCACAAAAGGTGTGCCATATTGGTTTTTTTTTTTTTTTTTTTTTTTTTTTGCTGTCCCAACTTCTGCGCCACCTCAGAGGCAGTGCACACACGCCGCTCATTCTGACACCCTGTCCACAGCCACAGCCCGGCTGGTCCCGCGGCAGCCCCGGCACCGGCAATCCACAGGGAGCAGTCAATGTCAAGTCGTCAAGAGGCAACCCACCGGAGGAGACACTGCACTGCTGCCGAGTCACTTCGGGTGGTGTTCAGTGGCGCCTGTTCTGATCTAACATACGCAGGATGCCACCTACTAAGCCCCCTACTGACGACAATAATTGCTTAGTCGCGGAGCCGGCGTGAGTGAGCTCTCCCTCCGAGGGCGCCACCACGTCCGTCCAACGACAGCCCCCATGGGCTCGCCGATACCGGTGACTCCGATGGAACCAAACTAAGGCCACAGACGTGGAGAAGACATCGAAACTGGGGTCACCATGAGAGCAGGGCATGAAGGGCCACAGAACCTGAGACATTTTTTTTTTTAATGCTGATCGATGAGAATGAGGATGATGAAGATGATGCTACGGATTTCCGCTTCGGTCTGAGACTACATGACAGGGCTGTACTCTACGCTTCCTTTCATAATTTATCCCGGCGTCAACCAGGCCCGAGAGATACAGGCACCTGCAGTGTTGGTCAGGAAATTTGAGCAACACTCTCAGAAACGCATCCATTAAGTGGATGAAACTGGACTGTGTGGTCCCAGTCTTCCCAACTGAGTCCGCAGCAAACTCAACTCTGGGTAGGAGCCGGTCGGGGCAGAAAAAACCCACACATGACTCTGATGGGATTCGAACCCACGACCTCCCAGCCGTGAGTCCGCGACGCTAACCACTTCGCCATGGCGGCTGGTCACCATATTGGGTTTGGTTGCATTTATTCTGCAGTTATAGACAAAGATTCTGTTACAGATGAAGATTCTGTTAAGGGACATTGTGTTGATGCATGAAAGAAAGATGGAATCTTGTTCTGATGACCCGTCACAAGGGTTTGTCATATTGCATACAACAAAAGAAAGGAAATCTTGAAGAGGCAAGGAACAGAAAGTGATATTTATCTCTCTTTAACCCCTTGAACGCCATCGTCTGTGTAAATGAGTGCACTCCCCTTGTCAAGGATTTTTGGGCGTTTTTGCATAAAAGAAACAGAAATTCATAGCTCCTCATCCAGCTAAGAAAACCCCATGAAACTGTACATTTTAGGAATCTGCGTTATTTCCTCTGTGTGTTGACATCAAAATCGAACAGAAATCTTTATCTAGGTATGAGTACCATGCTGTTATATAAACAAATGTGGAAAAAAAAGGATACATTTTTTAAGAAAAATATTTGTAAAATATAAACATGCAGCTGGAAGTTTTTGCCAGTTGGAACTTTTATCTTCAGGTTTCCACTAAATGGCAGTGTTGCTGGGCTGTGAAAATTTGGTAAGGAAAAATTCGCTTGAAAACCTAGCTGTCCTAGTTCGAGTTGCAGTTGCTGATTGTCTGCCATGCCCCCTTGACACACACCGCTTCTCCCTCTCCCTCTGCCGTGAACCCCTTCCTC
The DNA here is from genome assembly GCA_016801955.1 of Conus betulinus. Taxonomy (NCBI): domain Eukaryota; kingdom Metazoa; phylum Mollusca; class Gastropoda; order Neogastropoda; family Conidae; genus Conus; species Conus betulinus. Next base: position 14,349 of record JADBJO010028581.1, on the reverse strand, counting down.
ACATCAGTCTGTCTTCTCTTTCGTGCCCCGCACAGACTGAAAGCAAATCTTCGTGTGTATCAGTTTCAAGCTGCCGAGAATCACACACGCTGGCTGGCTCACTCGGTGTACCGACGCTTGTGTCAGCTTGACCCATCAACGATGCATGCACCAAATCGTCGTCTCTTTCCATGTAATGAGCAAATCGACTGACTGAAGATTTGAATCGCCCTCTTCTAGAATAATATTCGCTGTTTCGAGAGCAGAAAAGGTTTTTCGAGTTGTTTGTAGGCCGGTAAGTCCGGATGTTGGGTTGTCTGCTACTGTTGGTGACTGAAAACTACTCAGAGCCTGTGGGGTCTTCACTTTCAATGGACTGGGCACACAGTATGTGTACACGTCATGAAATATGATTTGATTGGCCACTGGACGGGATCCTAAACCATCGTCATACTCCAAATAAGTTAGTGAAATCGCTAGGGTTTTCCCAGCTAAAAATAGCGAAAGATCACCGACCGAAATTTCGGTCGCTGGCACTGAAGCGGAAGTATTTTGTCGACCGAAATATCGGTCGCTGGCACTCAACAGGTTAAAGCGTGGGTCCTCAGTGACATGCATCATGGGAAGTAACTTAGCTGATTGTTTCCCTTTAAGAAGCTTGTCGTCTGCTCCTTTTTCAGCAGATTTCCTTTTTTTCCCTCCACACGAATTCCTCTTTTTTTCTCTTTTTCCAGTTGATTTCCTCATTTTTCACCAGAATTTTTTTTTTTTTTTTTTCAGCTGATTTCCTCTTCTTTGCCACTGGGAATCTGAACACCACCCCTGCTTGCGGATTTTTTTTCACTCCAATAATAGGAAATGTGAATGAAAAGGTGTTGAAAATATAATTTGAAAGAAGCAGATCATCAGTTATTCTGAGATGTAAAACATTTGCCCTAGAGCATTGTTGTTCTATCCCTACCTTCCATCACACTTGCAAGTGTACTTCAATTCAAGGACTGTTCACATATGGTCTAACATTTAATATCAATTTTCGCTTTTCAAAATCGCCACCTGCATTCCTCACCACAATTTTTGCTTTTCAAAATTACCACCTGCATTCCTCACCACGATTTTTTTGCTTTTCAAAATCACCACCTGCATTCCTCACCACGATTTTCGCTTTTTAAAATCACCACCTGCATTCCTCACCACATCTTAATGATCTTGTCATGACGCCCTCACAACCAGGGCAAGTGATATTCTTCATTGTCAGTAATGTCACTGTGATCATAATTGCCATCCATGGCAATTAATGTTTATGTCTATTCTTTATTACGAAATTAATGGCTTACCATATGTGACATTTAGGACTTTGCATTTAGTTTCTGGTGTTTGTGAACAGCTGCTGTTTTTGTTATTTCTGTGTGTGTATGTGTGTGTGCGCATGTGTGTGTGTGTGTGCGTGTGTGTATATGTGTGTGTGCATGTCTGTATGTGTTTGTGTGTGTGTGTGTGCGTGTGTGTGTATGTGTGTGCATATGTGTATGAATGTGTGTGTGTGTGTGCATATATGTGTATGAATGTGTGTGTGTGCGCGCACGTGCGTGTTCATGTGTGTGGGTGTGTATTTGTGTGCATGAATTGTGTGTGTGTGTGTGTGTGTGTGTGTGTGTGTGTGTGTGTGTGTGTGTGTGTGTGCGTGCGTGCGTGCGTGTGTGCGCGTGCACGTGTTCGTGTGTGTGTGTGCAGGGGTATGTGCATACATACATGCGTGCATAAGTGCTTGAGTTCCTGAAACTGATAAATATTTATTTTCATGTATGTGCATGCATGCTTTAGTATATTATGATTAACCTTTAGTATATTATGATTAACCTTTAGTATATTATGATTAACCTTTAGTATATTATGATTAACCTTTAGGAGATGGCATCCTCTTGGAGATCCATGTAGAGTTTGATTTAAAAAAAAAAAATTCTTAACTGTGACAATGCGTCAGTTGTCAAACAGTGGAGCTAAGCACTGACCGTTGGCACAGGTGCAAAGAGCTCCAGTTAGACTGATCGATTATTCTTTATTGATCTGCTTATCTTTTCGGCGCTTTCTTCCTATGTCCCAAACTTGCACTTTGCTGGCTGTCTTGTGAGTCATTGGAATGTAATCCGTTTCCTTTTTCTGGGGTGCCTTGGATTGAAGACTGCAGCTAGATCGAGTCTTCCCACAACTTGTAAAAGGGTCAACACTGGACAGGCATTAACCAGTGGTTCTGTTTAGAGGACAGAATGTGATGGTTCCCTCATGTTGTACATATTATATGTACTTCATGTCATTAAATTAAGTGTAAAGTGCTTTGAATATTTCTGGAAAGTAGATTAATTGTGAAGTGCTTTGAAAATTTTTGGGAAAGCGCTATACAAATGTTCTGTTCTTACTGTTCATCAAACTGTCCAAGAAGGATTTAATATGTACACTTTAATATCCATTTCTTTGCCACTTACTACTCCCCCCCCCCCCCCCCCCCCCCCCAACCCCCCCCCCAACAACCCCCATCCCTCCCTCCCTGCCATACCACATACTCCACCTCTGTCCTTTCATAACCTTTTTTCTTTTTTTGTGTCTATCTATTAATCTGTCTTATTATCTTCTACGTATGTCTGCAAAAATTGTGTATGTATATTTGTTTTTACACATGTCAACTGACGTATATGTAGATGATTTTGTTTGTGAGCAAGTTTGCTGGTATGTTTGCACGTTTTCTTCCAATATATTTGTGGTCGGTGTGAGTCAGTATATTTTTGCACACACGTATGTAGCAATGCAGTTATATCTTCTTCTTCTTCCTTGTTCGCCTCCTGTTAGATGAGCATCATGGTGTCCTCAATGAAGGCTGCCGTCCACCGCAGCTCCTCCAGGGCAACTTGGCTTCCACTGCTGTCGGTGTTGGCCAGTACTTCTTCTGGATGCTGCATGTGTCATACAGTCTGGAAGGATGTGGTCGGTTGTCATTGGTCCCTCACCACAAGGACACTCTCCACTCTGTCCAATGCCAAATTTTGTGTGCATGTGGTGGAGCAGGCGATTGTGCTCAGTCCTCAGGCGGAAGATCTTGACCTGTTCCTGTCGTCCCAGCTAATGGTATTTGTCTTCTGGGTTGTATTTGGGGTGCTGGAGGTGCCACTTTATTTCTTGCTGTGCCTTGATGATTGTCTTGATTTCATCATATGACACCAGGTTGTTGACCTGCTCCTTCTGTGCACTGTCTTTTGCCAGAATAACCACTTTTCGTTGCCTCTGATGCCACAGTGTGCTGGTACCCATTGTATCACCACTTTCTCCACTCTGGCACACAGTATAAAAATGCAGTGTCTATGGATCCAACATCAGCAGGAACACTACTCTGTTCTTCCAAGAACCCTGGAGAGAAGTCTTGTCACTTGTTTCACTGACAAATCAATTGCAAGCTGATCATTGATGTTGGGAATAGACTACAGTGGCACTGACTTGTAGTCTATTCCGAGACTCTCCATCTCTCTCTCTCTCTCTGTCTCTCTCTCTCTAGAGAATAGAGTAGTGCCCCTTTAGTTTTCTGCTATTTGTCAGTGAAACAAGTGACAAGACTCTTCTCCAGGGTTCTAGGAAGAATAGATTAGTGTCCCTTTGCTCTCCACTCTTGCAGCTATATGAACATCAGGACTTCACATGCAATATTTTTGCATGAAATTTTGAAACAGCGCATCACATATCTCGCTCGCGTGTGCCAAGCTGTCATGTGCCTGTGTGGCAGGGTCAGGATGGAATCTGCTCTCCTCTCTCCTCCATCATGTGGAGCAACAGAAGTCGACAAATGCCCGGAAGTCAATGCTACTGTAGTCTATTCCCAGACATCAGTGATCAGCTTGCAAGCGATTTGTCAGTGAAACAAGGTGACAAGACTTGTCTCCAGGGGTCAAGGGAGAATAGAGTAGTGTCTCTTTAGTTTTCTGCGCTATTTGTCAGTGAAACGAGTGACAAGACTCTTCTCCAGGGTTCTAGGAAGAATAGAGTAGTGTCCCTTTACTCTCCTGCTGATGTTTGATCCATAGACATTGCATTTCTTTTACTGTGTGATCAGCATTAAGAAAAAATGCTCTGACAGGTGAAGTGGAACCTTGCAGAATCCACAAACTGTTGAAGTTGCGCAAGGTTGTTTTATTTTTTGGTTTGTGTTTTTTTTCCCAAGCTTATTAGACATTATCTTTTTCAAATGAGGTGGTAAAAAATCTTTATACACGTAAATGATGTTCAAATATTCATTCTCTCTCCCTCTCTCTCTATCTCACACACACACAACACACACACACACACACACACACATTCACCAACACACAAACACTATACAGTGACACATTGTGATAAAAAAACACATCCTCCCCCTTTAGCCCTCATACATGCATGCACACACGTGCACGCGCACGTGCACACACACTCACACACACACTCACACACACACACACACCACACACAAACACACACACACACACACACACACACACACACACACACACACACACACACTACATCCACACACCCGCATGTATGTGCACACACACAGAGAAATGCACACACACTAAAGCGCATGCATGTACTGAAACACACACTCAAGCACATGGACTTATTTTGATTAAAAAGAAACAAACGCGCTACAAAAGCACAGAGAAAAACACTCATGTGTAACACAACACACACACACACACACACACACACACACACACACACACACACACACACACACGCAGTGTCACACACACACACACACACACACACACACACACACAACACACACACACACACACACACACACACACACCACACACACACTTCTTCTTCCTCTGTTATGTGGCCACAATCAACACTGATTATTTTGCCACAGATTAGAAGGTTTCCTTGAACTGGCTGCCTGACTTAAATATCCTTTTCTTTTCTTTTTCCACACACACACACACACACACCACACACACACACACACACACACATTTTGATGATCTACATGTATACAATATCTACAGGGTGAAAAGTACTATGAGAACAAATTCATGGTGCGTACTGTCAATGACTGGTTATAAAATTACGTAGGTGTTCCAAGATACTGTCTTCAGTTTGTCTCTCCTTTGCTTTTTGCCCCCTCCTTTTGAAATGCCAGGGGGACAAGTGTCCCATGGTTACTGAACAAAATCTGAAGCTCTTGAATTTACATATAATGAATGTATACAGACATATATGCAAAGCATGTGTTTGCAGATGGATCGTGTGACAGAACGGCAGTACACCTACGGGAGCTGAAGAAGTACGCGATACGAGTGGCCAGCGCCCTGCACCGGCAGGGCTACAGGAAAGGGGACGTCATCGCCAGCTTCACCATCAACCTGCCCGAGTTCCCCATCCTCGTCCTGGCTGCTTCCTGTCTGGGCGTCATCGTCTCTCACGCCAACCCCAACATACACAGCAAGTCAGTGATCAGGCTTGGGTGGGTTTGAAGGGCAGGATTTCTGTTTGGATGAAAATTTCAAAATGTGGTTCTTATAAAAGACACTTTAGAGGAGGTGGAATGCTGAATGAGGTGAATGACAAGAGTTTGGTTGTAATCTCTTGTTGAATCAGCTCCCCATAGAGCAAAGGTTACCCTTGCAGCAAGTTCAAAGACTTGACGTCCAGGAAAAACTTCACAAGTCAGTTTTCATATGATTGTCATAATGGTCCCCCAAACAGATATATGTCCTTCAGCTGTGACAAAATTGATAGATCGCTTTATCGCCAACACCCCAAAACCTCTGTTATTGAAACTTATGAAAGTTAAATGGAATGTTAAGTCAGAGAAACACGGTGTAGCAAAGCCATTCATGAATATGGAATCATGTTGAAATTTTAGAGTTATAATAAATCACAGCGCACCAAAATGCATGGAACTTTTGAAAGAAAGGCCCATGAACCGAACTTAGTGCAAACAATCAAAATACATGGAACATTCTTGAACCAATGTTTGGATCTGGAAGCTTCGCATGTTTATGGAATTGAGTCTTGGATTCTAACAAATCACCACGTCATATTGATACAAAGAAAAACAACAGATGAAAAACAGATCTCCAAATACATTGATCTGAATCATCAAATGATGCAAAGTGAACTGATCTGTGTATATCAGATTCAAGCCTTTAAAGAAGAAATGAAAGAGAGGGATGATGGAGGAGCTTAATGTCTTCGTGTGTTTCTTCTTGTGGGATGGAACTGGATCAGAGTATTATTCAATAGCACAAAGAGGTGTTTTAATGCTTGAATGTATTGGCAAATATAGAAAACATCATGCTGTTCCAACAAGCTGTTTAGGATGAGGAATGGCTGGAAATTCAGTGCACATTTCTACCCTGTATAACATTTCATTTTTTGCACCTGTACTCTCAGATCTCTAACCATGTGCAGATAAACAGTGAGGATTTTAAAAAGAAAAAACAGCTTGACATGTTGTGTCTAAGTGGTTATGTTGCACTCACTTCCGCACATAAACACACGCATGCGCATGTGCTTGTGCACGTGTACCTATGTACACACACACACACACACACACAACACACAGTCTCTTTCTGTCTGTCTGTCTGTCTGTCTGTCTGTCTTCCTGCCTGCCTGTCTGTCTGTCTCTTTCTATCTCTCTCTCTCTCTCTCTCTCTCTCTCTCTCACACAACACACACACACACACACACACACATATATATGGATAGATAGATAGATAAATATACACAGTTGCACTCACTCTCACTCATCCACTCACTTCTTTGCTTTCTATCTGTTTTTTCAGTGGAGTTAAGTCACATTTTGACTCACAGCGGAGCAACAGCATCTTCACCATTCCCCAGCTGCTGCCCTATTGTCCACGAAGCTATCGCAGATCCAGACCCTGCCCCACAATATAAGGTAGTGTGAGAAGATTGTGGTAGGTCTTTAAAACAGAAATGCCATCAAAATCCATGAAGTTTAAAGCGTGCGTTTGTGCTGGAATGGAGGATAACACTAGAAACATTGAAGTTACTCTCAGTAAAAACAGTAAATGTGGCAGATATCTCTCTCTCTCTCTCTTCTCTCTCTCTCTCTCATATATCATATATAGATATATAGTATATATATATATACACATATAAAAAAAGTGGGAATTGAAGGTACATAAAACTGAGAACATTTGCACAATAATGAAATTGTCCTGAAAAAATTCTTTAGAAAAGAGAACCATTGAATACATAAGCAGACACACACTTCAAGCATTTTCAAGTAAAAGGTATTAAGCTATCCTTGATCAATCAAAAATGTGTGTATTTTGATTAAGATTTTTTTTTCGGTCTGCTAAGACTGCTAACTATTTGATGACAAAAAGAGCCAAGTTCAGTGAGAAGAGGTAGAAGAAACAGAAGAGGATCAATGAAGATGATCTCAGTTTTGCAGTTTGTTTCATTTTGTCATCCAGTTTGATTTTCTTTTCTGTGGTTTGAGTCAAATATGCGTGATTCCTTTCTCTTAGTCTATCATACCACATGCACAAGTAAAGTATGACTGAAAAGTGCTGGTGAGTCTGGACTTGGGAGATTGCTTACAACTGCTGTGCATGAATTTGGAATGCCATTCTTAAAAGGTGTAATGCTACACTTTGTGCATTTTAGGTCTCGGCATTTTATGCACATCAGGATATCCATTATCTTATTATGGTAACCATTACTGTTGGTGTCATTTGCGCTTGTACATGATGACTGTTCTTTCACATCTTGACCATCACTAAAAAATGGCTTTGAACACTTTCTGGCGATGCACACATTAGAACATCAGCCAGTTAGGATTGAAACGCCCAGAAATGTCATTCAGTATCCTTCATCACCTCCGTGCTCACACCATCTTCATAATTGTCATCTCCAACTAAAAAGACGGATGTGAACCTGCGCAGACACGTACACCTTCGGCCATGCTGAGGAAGGCACCAGACCAGTTCTTCAGAAAGGATCTGATGGAGGAATGATGGGAAGGCATTCCCGGAGAATGTGGACATCGACCCCTTGAAGGACATCATGGTGCTGCCATATCCCTACTCCAGCGGCACCACGGGGATGCCCAAGGGGGTCATGCTGTCCCATCACAAACCTGGTGGCCAACATCTCTTCCAGTTAAGGTAGGAAGTGAGTCACATGGAGCCCAGTCTGCTGAGGGGGTTATCACCAGGTGTCATCAGCTCCTTAACTGTTTTACAGCCTGCTAGGATTAACGATTGAAAGTGAAAAGAAACAAGAGAAAACACAATACATTCAAAGCTGATTGTAATCAGAATTCCATCTGCCTGTAGAAGTGTGTGCTTTGTTTATCAGTCAGAAACTCCATCTGGCCTCTAGAATTAAAAAATGCGCTTTGTTTTATCATTTAGAAATCCATCTTCCTCTAGAGTTATGCACTTTGTTTTATAAATCAGAATTCCATCTGCCTCTAGAATTGGCATTTTGTTGTATCAGTCAAAACTCCATCTGCCTCTAAGAATTATGCATTTTTGCCTGTCAGAATTCATCTGCATAGGGATTAGGCACTTTGTTATATAAATCAAAATCCATCTGTCTCAAGAAATATGCCGAGAAACGATATCGGCTCACCGAGTCAACTTTCCAATCTGCCTCTAGAATTATACACTTTGTTTTATCAGACTTCATCTTCCTCTAGAATTTATACAACTACTTTGTTTTATAAATGACAGAAATTCTATCTGTCTCTAGAAATTATGCATTTTATTGGTCAGAATTCCATCTGCCTCTAGAGAATTATATACACTTTATCAATCCGAATTCATCTGCCTCTAGGAATTGTACACTGACTTTGTTTTAATCAGAATTCATCTGGCCTCTAGAGTTATGCACTTTGTTTATCAGAATTCATCTGCCTCTAGAATTACAGACCAACACCCATCGAGCTTGGCCTCCTGATTTACAGTAGTAATGTAAAAAAGCTGTCAAAACTTCAGGTGTGCACTTGTATGAATGTTTTGTCTCGTTATATATCAGTCAGTCAGTCTTGCTCTTCTATCGCTGAATCAACACAGTTAAGCATGAAACATAACCAGCCCATGTGTTTATGTGGGCAGGGAACTGGAGTTTGCAGGGTATCGCCAGAGGACACTACCCTGGGATTGTGCACATGCCTTTCCTTTCACATCTATGGCCTTTCTTCCCCGTTGCAGTTTGGCTCCATCTTTGACGGAGCTCACATGGGTCACCGTTGCCTCGCTTTTGAGCCCGAGATGTCTCCTCATTCAGACCATTCAGGACAAGAAGGTTGAGTGGGACCTTTGCTGGTCGGGTTGCTGCGAAGAAGGTAAGTAGCTTTCTTTTCTTTTCTTTCATTTATTTTGCTCTTTGCATGTGTATTTCTTTCAACCTTTTTATTGCCCGTGTATGCCATTTTTTTTTTTGGTCTCCTGTGCCTACCAATATCTGTCATCCGTCGCTATTCAGGTGAGTCCCATGTTTCCTTTCCATACGAGATTGTTTTGGAAGCGCTGAGCAATGTGTTTCAAAGGCCACCAGACCCCCACCGTCATCACCCCACCACACCCCCTTCCTCTTCTCGAAAGGCTTTCACCTTGTATGAAATAAGATTTACCTGTCTTGTCTGAGGCTATTTTTTTCACTATGCCCAGCCTCAGAGGTTAGGGATCCCTGGATCTTATCAGGCCCCATGATTGTGGAGCCTTCTCAGTGTGATGGCCTGGTTTCAAGGTATCTGGCATGTAGGCCATTACAATTTCTTTTGCATAGTTTGTTCTGTGTTGACCTGCGCTTTTCATTTTGTGCATGATTGAACCTGAAAAATATTTTCTATGAAATGATGTTTTATAATTTTAATATGTTTGAAGAAAATAAAAGCACACACCCATAACATGAAAAGTGAAAATGGGTAAGCAAAACTAACTTTGGCCTGTTAACAGTTACATTTTCTGTGTTAAGGAGTGATTTTTTTTCTTTTTCTTTTTGCTTGCTGTCCCAAACCTCTGTGCCACCTCAGTGGCAGTGCACCCACACCATCATTCCAGTTACCCCGTCCACAGCCACAGCCGGTCCAGATCCCGCTGCAGCTTTGCACCGCAATCCACAGGGAGCGGTCAATTTAAGTCGTCAATTAAGGCAAACTCAAACTCACCCAGATGGAGACACTGCACTGCTGCTGAGTCCACTTTGGTGGGTTCAGTGGTGCCTGTTCTGATCCAACATATTCAGGACCACCACCTACTAAGCTACGAGCCCCCTACTGACGACAGTAATTGCTTAGTCGTGGGCCCAGCGTGAGTGAGCTTCCCTCCCCTCCGAGGGCGCCACCACATCCATCCATCAACAGTCCCCATGAACTTGCGCCGATACTGGTGACCCCGCCCGACGGAACCAACCAGGTCGCAGATTTGGGAGAGGATACCAAAACTGAGGTCATCATGAGTGCAGGGCATGAAGGCCACACGAATTTGAGACATTTTTTATGCTGATCGATGAGAATGAGGATGATAAAAGGTGATTGCTACGGATTTTCCATTTCGGTCTGAAACTGCGATGACAGGGCTTTACTCTATGCTTCCTTCCGTTTCATAATATATCCCAGTGTCAACCAGGCCCGAGAGATACAGGCACCTGCAGTGTTTGGTCAGGGCAAATTTGAGTAACCACTCTCAGGAAAACGCACTCCATTAAATGGATGAAACTGGACTGTGTGGGTCCCAGTCTTCCCAACTGAGCCTGCAGCAAAAACTCAACTCTGGTTAGGAGCCGGTCAGGCAGAAAAAAACCCACATGACTGTAAATGAGAACCCTGAACCCATGACCTCCCAGCCGGAGTCCGTGATGCTAACCACTTCGCCACAGCGGCTGGTCAAGTGAATGATTTTTAATGCTAATGTGTGCTGATAACATGCAACACAGTTTTTTCCTCTCAGTAGTTTTTCAAAGTTCACTTGCATTATTGTTATAGTCTGAACAGCATTCGATACAAAGATAATGAACTAAATCTGTGATTTGATCTACGTCGTGATCTGACATCCCCCACCTTACCCGTGATTCAAACATCAGCCAGTTCATCACTGCTTATTGTCATGAATAAGTGCTGACAATGATTAAATTTCAATTTGAATTGTCTGTTTGAATAAAACTAATCTTGCAATTTTCAGTGTTTTCAAATGAAGCTTCTTTTGCTTGCAGTTTCACACTTGAATCAATATGGCTTGGTCACAAACTTTCAGTCAGCGACTGGATGGTTTTCAACCTATTGAAATGGACTTTTTTCAGTGTCAGTATCCAGTGTCTTTGCAAATAAATAATTTCATTTCTGCATGAGTAGTTATGTTTAGGAATAAATCTGCTCATTCTGTTAAATTCATGCTGGTAATACTGCTGTTTCTGCTAGACAGAATTTTGGCATCCGCCATTTGCAATCACAAGTTTGTTATTTTCCTCCAAAAAAAAAAAAAAAAAAAAAGGAAAGTGGCCAATCAATTAATTTTTCCATCAAAATTTGGGGTAATTTTCTGTGGTTCCAGAATGCCGTAGTCCACTAAAGTTTGTAAAATGTACACAACTTGTACCTCTCATTTTACCAATAACACCTGTACACTACACGTATATGCATTTCTAGAACAAGCGGAGGGGGTTGGCGGGTGGGTGGGGGAATGGGGATTTAACACCGTGTGTTTTCTGATGTCTGTGTAGCTGCACATCAGAGCGTTTTCCAGATGATAAAGGGTAACAGCTGTAAGTGATGGTGACAGGACAGTCTGTTTGACATGTCACCCGTGCCAGCTTGTGTGATGAAAGAGATGATCACAGACACCATCAGCTTCTGTGAGCAAAAAGCCGTAATTCATGGTTACATTTTCATTTTCACATTTTTTTTTGTCCACTATGGTATTCACTAAGGAGACATTTGGGAGTCTTTTCTCTTTTTTTTTTTCTTCTCAGTTTTGTTTGAACTCTTTGTTATCTTTGAAAATCTAGACAGCAGATATCTGTAGGTGGAATGATTTCACAGTATTTTGGGACATGTGTGATTGTTAAAGTTTGTGAAATTGATATTATGTCCCTTCAGTGCTGGTGCTTAAGAGAAAAAGAAGTTGACATTTTCCAGATCTGTGGCTTATGTAAGGTAGTTAACAGTCAGTACTATACCTGATCATAAAAAAATCAAAGTGATCAAGACTGCATGTGAACACATCATTAAAATCCAATGCCTATGATTTTGGTGATATTTGCATGTTGTTTTGATTGTTTTTACTTTTTATGTTCGACTTATACATTTGTGGTAACATCAATATATTGCCAAAGACCACAGATAAAGAAAATATTGGTTATTTCTTCTTGTCTACAAGTACTAAAATTACATGACATGATTTCAATGCTCACAACTTTGATCGTCACAGGTGCCCCCAAATACTGTGAAAATGCCTTTATGTGAGTGTATGTGGATTTTTTCCCCCCCCCCCCCCCCTACTTTCACCCTGTGTATAATAATATGCTGAATTATCAGGCTATATCATACTGGTTGTGTGTGCAAGTGGTCTAGCCTATGGCGAAAATCTGGTTTAAGAAGTTTTCGTTTTTTTTTTTTTTTCAGATCTGACTCATTCAAATTGTGATAATTTCTGGCTTTCAGATCACTGGTGATCTTTTAGTCTCTTCTTCTTCTTCTTCTCTGTTGCTTTTTTTTCCCCCTTTTCTTTTTTTTTTTTTTTTGTTTATTTGTAAGCAGAAGAGAGAGAGAGAATTGTTTACTATTTATGTGAAATTATTATTTAAACTGGCGATTAAACAGCTTTGTGCTGTTGTAAACTTGTCTGCTAATTGAGGTCTTCAGTTGTGAAGGTACAGAAAGTGGTCTAATCTCTCCATGGTATAAAGGGCAAACGTCTAGCTAATAGATCGTTTAAAATCAATTACTTGATGAGAAATGATGCTAAAGTGTTCTCTGAAATGGACCCAGCCCAGAACTGGAGATATTTGATTGAAAGCGATGAAAATGGGAGATAAGTTTGAAACAAACAAATAAGTCGATGTCTTTAGCGTCTCTAAGATAATGCACTACTGTTTGAGTGCCCAAGCTTCATTTTAGCCAGCAAAAGGCCCGATTTCCCCCATCTTCCCAGACTTTTCACAGTTTTCAGGTTTTGTAGTGGCATCGGAACCAGAAGACCCCTCCTCCCTCCCATTCCTCCCCCCCCTCTCACCTGCCCCCTCCCCCCTCCCTCCCAAGAATGTTTGAAGCCAAAGAGATACCGAATGAGTAAGATGGAAAAAAAAAAGTTTTTTTTTTAAAGATAACTTGTCATAATTTGTGTCTTCCTCGTGCAGTCAGGAAATTTGGAAGATTAGTGTGTATAGGTGAGAGCAACCCCCCTCCCCCCTCCCCTCCTAATGTTATCCAAAAATTTGGAACCCCCCCCCCCCCCCCTCCCCTTCTTTCCCCTTCCTCCCCTGTGATTTATATGAAAATTTGGAAGCCATCTTCCCCCACTCCCAATCTTTCTTTTTTTTTTTTTTTAGATTGGGGGATGCCTGTGTGAAGACTGTCTTCAGGCTTGCAGGCTATATAGTTTCAGGCTTGGGGTAAAACTCAAATTGAAATTGAAGGCTTCTAGACCCTGCCCAACACGTGTCTATTGTAATTGTGTGAATGGAAGCTTGATGCTTTTTTTTTTTGTAATGTTTGTTGTTGTTAGCTGTTGGTTATTAGTCTTTTTGATTGACACATTACTATTTGTTTTCTGTGTGTTAAGGCTGAACGTTCAGTGCTGAGGTTGTCACTGTGGAACATTTTCCTCTCTGCCTGTTCTCCATTTACTTCATGCGTAGGATTGTTTTTTTCCCAGTTCTAAGAATTTTCAGGAGATCATGGAGAGCTTCCGTTGTCTTCGAGGCCCCTGGGGGAGCCTCCTCTGTCATTGTTGATATCAGAATCATGGAAAAGAAAAACGCATGCATTTTTTAAACAGATTTCACATTTTGTGTTGGTCATAAAAATGTGGGTAATGACCTTTCTCCTTTCATGAGTAAAGAATACATGGATACATTGTGGTTCCCTTTCTTAAGAATAGTGTTGGGAGATTGAGGGAGGGAGAGAACTGGAACTAGTAGTTTTAATATGTCAAATAGCACCAGCATATCTGCATGACCAAAGTGGCATGATATTTCTGAAGACTGTAACAGAACATTGCTGAATTGATTTGAATAAGAATTGATTTTTTTTTGTAATTAATGGAGTACTTAAGTCGAAATAACAAAGAAAAAGGAAGAAACAAAGTAAATCAACTGTATTTGGTTACAGACCCTTTGAAGTGTTTTCAATACAATATTTATGTCAAACAG